>JAVJIF010010298.1:0-140255 GCA_038442645.1 Agave tequilana
TATTATTTAGGAAGGTTTTTACACGAGCATTGCACATGCCAAAAGTTAGCTATCATACTGGATACAACAATGGTGCATGGATTTAAGTTTACATTAGGCTCCAAGCAAGGATAGACTTGTAATTTTTGTTCATTTCTCACTCTAGGTCAATCCTCCACTGGTCAGTGGTAAGCTTTCCTTGAGTCAACTAGAGGCCAATGCAGGAGCTTGCCATGAAGCCTAGAAGACCAATTGAGGGACAGAAAAGACATATTTTATCGGTCAGCAGCTCAAGTTCAGCTTACTGCAACCATAACATCTCCAAGATTCCCCAAAACGGGAAAATTCAAAATGAAATTAAAACATTAGCATCAAACTAAATCTTTACTCAATAGCATAAACTACCTTACAACCCAATTACACATCCGGAATAATTACTCATATATATAGCCTAAAATTTATATATGATCTACAGTACTACAAACACTCCATAATCAAAGATGGGAGGAACCTGGCCCTATAGAGCAATGGACCAAAACGAAGTTGTGTTTTGTGACCTATAAGACAATTTCTATATTTTATTTTAAAGCACAATTTGCCATACAAACATGAGAATTGCATTGCCATGGCATGACAAGATATTATCTCAATGAAGTAATCAGGTCCATTTCAGGATTCTACAGAAAACTCCATGGTCAATACCTAACTTGCCACTCATTGAGATTTTGAGAATCTAGAGAGGAGAATTATAATTTTGTAGCTATCTTGGACAATTTATACTGTATCACAATTCAGTATCACAAAGGCTGCATGTAGGATCTCACATGGAAAACTCCTCGATACCAAACTCTTGCACCTATCCGAACAGGATTACGCACATACATTGTCTGCTTTACATCTAATACTCTTTTCCCCTATTTCCATCCCTTTGAAGAACATATACTAATGCATCCTGCAATAACTATACTACATGGACAAAGCAACGTTGGAATGGACACAACACATGACACGTGGCAAATTCTTAAAAATACACATGATGTATGTGTCTGACACACGTTTGTCGGACACGACACGGCTCCATGATAGAAGTTTCTGTGCTGCATAGACAATATGGATAGTGCTACTACCTAGGTATCATGGTTCCATCCCCTAATATGAGTCTTGCTGAGTTCCAACGATGTGGTATCAAAGCCTGTGTTTGTGGGCTTAGATGTATGGATGCTTCAGTGATATCACATCACACAAATATAGTCCAAAAATGCAAATGGCAAAAATGATTATACATGTTACAACCTTCCATGCTAAAGTCCTATTTGGTTCTCTGGAAACCCGAAGAAGAAAAAAATCAAGAAACCAATGGATTGGGGGTTAGCTCATGTGGTTCACAATTCCTCCGAGCTCTAAACTCGAAATTAGCTTCCAAAAAACTGAGGAGGCAAAATCTCCTTTTCCATATTTTGATACAGGCCCGCGGTTTTTTTCCATCCAACCAAATACAACCCAAAACCAAAATATGAAAAGCCTGCCACTGTGAGGCGGCAACTCTTTCCATATTTTGGTTTTCCATAAAACCAAACACATTGTAAATGTGAAAAAAGATTGGGTTAAGTTGAGCATGTTTTGTGCTTTGATCTCCATTAGATATGGGACCTAAAATGTCTATCCTAAATGTTAATGTGAAAAGACTTGTAACTCAAACAACTAAATGTTGTTGGAGTGCTTGAACTCCACAAAATACGAGACAGATAGGGTATGTTCATTTCATGGAAACGAAAATCCATATTTTTCATTTTGGATTGTGTTTAGTTTAATGGGGAAAAAACCGTGAGCCCACATCGAAATATGGAAATAGAGGTCTTGCCAGCTCAGATCTTCTGGAAAGCTAATTTCGAGCTTAAAGCTCAAATTGGTTGGAACTGTAGACCCCACATGTACTAACCCTCCATTCTGTTAGTTTTTCTTTTCTTTTCTTTTGTTTTCCAAAGGAACCAAACATGACCTTAGTGAATGTGTCTTACCTGCGGCAGGTGAATTGTGGAAAATAGCTGACTCAAGTGAAACGATGAGTTCAATAAAGGAATAAATTGAGGATTTAGTCCCTGTTAAGTAGCAAGGTGATGGGATGTGCAATTAAATAAATTTGGACCCAAAAACTCCACATATGAGTTTCACCTTTTTAGTCCAATTGTTCGTATCCTACTAGCTAGTCCGTTTTGTTCGACATCCCCTAATTTGCACTCTGTCAAATTCATGGCAGACACCGTGTTGGTAGTCAGTTGGAAAATTTTATTAATCATTTTGTGTAGCCTTTTTTCAGTATAAAGTTGTGCGCCATGGGTGCCCCATAAAAACAGAATTAAGGAAGGCAAAGATTAAAACCTTTATATGAAAACAAAAACAAATTAGAGGTGGAATATTTGAGCTTACCCAGGTTTCGACCCAGCCGAAGTCGCAGCAGCAGCCTTCTCCTAAAAACACAAATTCAAACACAAAAATCCCAATAAATTAAAAAAAGAACAAAAATTGCACCCAAAAGGACTTCAAATTCAATGAAGTATCCAGTACTAAACTGCAACAGCGCTGGTGATCAAGCTCGCGCACCGAGGCCTGGCAACAGATCTGACGACCAGGACGCTCCCCTTCCGCCCTGGATCAAAGAGACAAAAAGAACTAAACTTTCAGATCCAAAATCAATTTTTTTAAAAAGAAAGACACAGATTTGAAGCGAAATGAAAGACTAAATCAAGAACCTGAGGATGATGAGAATGAGAGGGGGGAAGACGATTTGAGGATGGATCCAAGGCGGAACTTGTCGGAGTTGACGGGGGCGAGGGAGGCGGAGGCAATGGCCGCCGTGGTCTGAAAAGCCGCTGCCATGGTTCAAAAGACAGAAAGCAACAGCGATGAGAGAGAGAGAGAGAGAGAGAGAGAGAGTCGATGAGAGAGAGGCCAGAGAGAGGAGAGAGATTTATAAAGGAGAGGGGAGAGAGAGAAAGCAGTTGAGGTAGGCGTTAAAGAGTTTTTGGCGGAGAGAGCGATGCTCGAGCCTTCGGAAATATCGATTGGTGCTTGGAGAATTGAGAGCGAGGAGGCCCTTAGTCTTTGGGTGGGCCCCACAGCTGCCAGCTTTAAAATTTTCTCCCCCCATACATCTTGGAATTACATAATTAATTGTAAGGGTTTGACTCAAATTTATCTCTCAAATCTTTTATTTTTCTAAAATACCTATGTATCATCATAATTGTTCAATTACTCTTCAAATCATCATAATTGTTCAATTATCCCTCAATTCTTTTTATATTTCTAAAATTATCCCTACGTGAAAGAGAATAAAAAAATATATTTTCTAATTTTCTTTTATGTTTTTGTGAAAACCCTTTAATACCCTTCTCCTCTCTGTTCTTTCCTCTGCCAGCGGCCAAGCTGCCAACTGTAACGCTGTCGCTGGCGGCAATGGCCGACCCAGCTACCACTTGCTCTTCTCACCTTCTCATCTTCTCCTTCCCTCCTATTCTCATCGTCTTCCTTTTTCCTTCTCCTTGTACTGTCCACCTAAATAGCCTAGCACTGTTGGCGCCACCTCTACTGTGGCTATCGGTGATCACATTTGACCCGTTCCCCCCACATTTTGGGGTGGATCTAAGACAGAGCCTCCATTGTACGTGGGGAGCTCCCTTGTTCTTGCACGGGCGGATCATCGTCGCCCGTCATTGTTCCACTAGCTGTCGTTATCCGCTCCCGCGCCTTGGCGTCCACCATGAGAGCAGAGAAAGTGAGGTTAATGTGTGTGTGTGTGTGTGTGTGTGTGTGTGTGTGTGAGAGAGAGAGAGAGAGAGAGAGAGAGAGAGAGAAGGGGAGGGAGAGGGAGATGGGGAGAGGGAGACTCAGAGGTGATGGAGCAAAGAGACTGAGAGAAGAGAGATGAAGAAGAGAGTGACTCGGAGAAGAGAAAAGAGGCGGGAAGAGAAAGAGGATGGAGGGGGGGGGAGAGAGAGAGAGAGAGAGAGAGAGAGAGAGAGATACTCGGAGAAGAGAAAAGAGGCGATGTCCACATGTAAGAGAAAAATAGTAATATTCCTCTTAAACTGTTAAAAAGCTAACAACAACTAACAGTGAGAGTAAATCTGATCATTATAAAGAATTGAGGTGTAATTGAGGAATTATGAAGATAATAAGGTGATTTTAGAATATAAAAGATTTAAACGATAAATACGAGAAAATCTTTAAATGTAAATATAGGCTACAGAGTGCTAAATTTGAAAGTTTTTTGTGTTATAAGATTGAACTACCTCTATGGAAAATAACTTCAGCAAATATAATTACATAAAATTATTCAAGATCTGAATCCGATCCGAAGTCCCCAAGGAAAAAGCAAAGAAAGAGTTTCATATCAGTTCAAATCGGATTTCTTTATCAAATTTGGGTTCATATATTACATGAATTTGATTCGGCGACAATACGATGCAGTGCTTGATCTTGATGGCGAGCATGAGAGACTAAAAAGATCAAGAGCAGATCATATTCATAAAACCTTACACCTACAAAGCAACATCGAGTAGTCTTGGTATTGTGCCAAAACTCTGCCCACTCGAAAGAGAGCATAGCTCCGCTCTGACGGGATCCTCACGAACAAAAAGATTAAACTCTTATTTAACTAATAAAAATGGTAACTGTAATTCATCACTTTTCGAATACATGACTCAGTGGAATTACATGTGAGCTCAACTCTCATATTGTTTCATTTTGATTTTGTGTAAGATTGTACTTTTATTCTATATCGCATTCATGCATGTGACCCTCTTACCACTCAGAACAGTTATGTTATAAAAAAAATACATATACATGAATTTTGAATTTAATAATTTAGTTTTCATACAGTTTGTACCATGAGATCTTCAAGCAAATTTTGATAATGGGAGCAATTGAAAACTTTGGCACGAGTAGAAGTTTTCTCTCTCTCTCTAAAAGTGCAAACTTTTTTTTTAGTGATTGTTCATTTATGATAAATAATAAAGGAAAATAAAAAATAAACGTCCAATATTTTAGAAATTTTTTAACAAATTATTGTCGAATGCAGTGCAAAATGGCATGACTTTTCTAATTAGATGTAAATAGGTTGGACTAATTGCATATAAACATGAAAAGTATTGTGTACTATATGAAAAAAAATCTATTGATGGATAATATTAGACAATAAGATAGCGCACAAAAAGATACTTTCTTTCTACTGTTAGGATGTGTTATTCATGTATTTCAACAACGGACATAAATATGAATACGATACAAATAATAAGCATATATTGCATAGAAAATGAGATTTTATTCCTATGAAATACGATTCATTCCTGATTGAGCTAAGCCAGGGTGAGAACAGAGACCCCTCTCTTTTCTTCAAGCTTAGGCGGGAAATTAATCTTCTAATTTAAGATACATTGTATAGTTTGATAAGTAATGTAAACTTTAAACTTATTCAAATTATACCGAACTTTGGTATAAATTTATTCAAGTTTCCAATTAAGTTAAAAAATTCTTGCTGAGATAACCATAAAATTGATAATGCTTGCCACAGAAATTGAAGTGGTTCATCTAAGTGATTCTCCTAATTACCTCACATTGTATTAGTATATTTTAATTTTCTCAAATATCCTACCAACATTATAAATTTGAATAAGAACTTAGCATCTCAATTGAATGTGAAATACAAAAGACAAGTTCAAATAACTAGCATAAATTATAAAGTTCGTTCATATTTGGTCTAAACTAAAACTACTCATAAATATGACATTTCTTTTTCATGTATAATGAACACTCATAAGAATCTTTTATTAAGAAATATTTTTCTTAAAAGAAATGTTGAAATTTTCATTATAAAAATAATTGTAACACCCCGCTTCCAGAATACGTACTTAGTTGCGTATTCAGATTTTTCGATCGTATTTTTCGATTTACTTCTTGTATTTGTTTTGTATTATGAATTATTTATATGAACGTTTTGTCTTGGATTTGGATTCGTGACTCGGAGTCAGCCTTAGTCTGAACCGAAGGCCCGACCTCAGAGTATTGCTCGATTTAGTCTTTCTGCTATTCCGATTTGACCGATTTCAGTTTTAAACATCATTTTCCAATATTCTAGATTTTCTATGATTTTCTGAAATTTTCCTGAATTAAATTGAAAATCTTCAAAACGGGTGTCGGCCAGTTCCGTTGACCGATTCCCGGATTTTTAATTTACAAACGGTTTGGAATTACTAAAAGTGCCTTTTGACATTACTTCTTAAAATCACATTTCCCATCTAAATACTTTTTCTGAGAATTTTCTGAATTTATTGAAAATCCGGCCAATCCGGTGTATAACGAGATTGACGATTGACTTCTGGATTTTTTTCTTGAAAATGAGATTGAATCTTTGAAACCGATTTCACCAAAAATCATTTTATAATATTTATGATTTTTGAGAATTTTTGGAGAGCTATCCAAGTTACTTTATTTTTGGACTTTTCCGGAGTTTTCAGTATTTTCCCAGTTACCGAGGAGATTGCCCCATGTATTTCACTTGTCTTTTCCCCATTTTCTCTCTCCTTCCTCAAACGCGGATCTCACCTACCTGAGATTCTGCATTTATTGTGAAGATCCTCCCCATTCCGCATTTAATGCACTTCAGATCAAATCACATCAATTATCATGACTTTCTCTCTCCTCTTTGAAACGCAGCTTTTGGCTTTCCCCAAACGCGGCTCTAATCCCTGCGTTTAGCCCAATGCAGCCCAAACGCAGGAGAGTGCTGCGTTTTGAGTGAGGGAAACGCAAGACTTCACCTTAGTTGCTTTTGTCTTATATGGTGAATATCCTCCCTTCTCTCTCTTCATTTAATTCTCTTCCAAATGTCATTTCCAAGATATCCCCACTCCCCTCTCATCATCATAACCAGCCAAGTGGCCAAGAGAGAGAGCCACCTAATTCCCCCAATTTACAAAAACCCCCTCTCTTTTATTTATTTGCATCACCTTCACAATCCAAATCCTATAAATACCCCCTCTCCTTCTCCCTCTCTTCATTTTACTTCTTCTTCTTCCTTGCTTCCTGCAGCCTCCAACAGAGAAGCCACCAAGAGAGCCTCCTCCTCTTGCTTCCTTTGTCCACCATCTCCACCTCCATATACACCACTTTAGCCATCACCAAACATACCACCACCACCTACAACCTCTCTCCATCACTTTGTGAGACCGCCACTCCTTTTGGATTGTGGCCGTGTTTCTTCTCCGGCGGCAAGACTTAGGGCCGGTACCCTCCTTTTGGATTGGGACCGAACCTCCCTTTGTTGGACGCAGCAAGGATCACCTTAGGCGAGTGATCTCGTTTTTCCCTCTTGATCTCCTGCTGGTTGTGCGAGTGCTTTTCCTCGCCAAAGACTTGGTTAACTTGTATATGCATATCAAATAGATCACAACTCTTAAAACTGTTTCTGCTCACTATTTTACAGTATTAGTCAACTTGACCCCCATGATAAGTCGACTAACCCCTTGAAACGCAGTCTGTGGTTTCTTGTGACGCAGTTCAATAAGTCGACTAAACCCATATCCCAGTCGACTAACTCTTTTCTGGAAACGCACCCTTCTTGGAAACGCAGCAATCCTAGTCGACTTAGGCAATCGCCCTAGTCGACTATCTTTTCTTCTTGAAGCGCGTTTCTCTGAAACACGGACTTCTCTTAGTCGACTACCCGTTGTCTCCAGTCGACTAACGCAGCTCCCTTCAAACGCGGCTCTTTGAGACGCAGCTTTGACCAGTCGACTAACCCAAAAGCCCTAGTCGACTAATCCTCTTCTTGAAACGCAGTTCTCCCAAACGCAGCCTAGCAAGTCGACTTGTCTCTTATCTACAGTCGACTAATTCCTTTTCAAGTCGACTACTTAGTTTCCCCTAGTCGACTAACTTGTGCTAACTGCTGTGATTGATCACTTCCTTGAATATGGACTTTATCCTCGGGACTTGTATTATATATTATGATATTTTCATGACTTGTTACCTGCCAATTATCATCATCCTGTCATGCTATCACTTGACACCCAGCATGATCTACTTGACTTATGATTATCATGTTTACGGGAATCTTGCCTTGTTATCCTGAATGGAACTAAGTGCCACACGGGACAAAGTGTCACATCACACACGTGGTGGGGGCCACCTCTTGAATCCGTGGGGGCCACCTCTAGAATCCATTCCCCTCAGAACAAAGTGCCACATGGAACAAAGTGCCACACCACACATATGGTGGGGGCCACCTCTTGAATCTGTGGGGGCCACCTCTTGAATCTGTAGGGCCATCTCCTGCCTGTACCTGACCTGTTATCCTGAATTCTATACAGTGACCTGTACTCCTGAACTCCTGATCATGTCCTGCTCCTGTTATTCCCGTGAATTGATACTTGCTTGATAAATTATAATAATACAACTTGCACCTGGTTTGGGGGAAACTGATGGGCCCTGATTAATCATGTTTATGGTGGTCTTATCGAGCCGCGCGTGGCCAAATACTTGGGGATCTCCTGGCGGCCACCAGGGATTCCATGGGGTGTGCTGGCACCCCTACTCCTGATTATTCCTGCCGAGTATGCACACGCCCTAGGCCTATTTCTATGGGATCTGCGATACTCTATTCCTGTTCGGGCGACCATAAGTCCCGGTACCTAGCGGTACGTTCCGGCTCAGCACCGGATACTCCTGAACCGTTGTCCCGGGCATGTACGGGGCCCATCCGAAACATGATTCATCGAACTTTATCAGTTTCCAAATAATTGGCTATATAAGTTGTGAGTGGAAGTATGTGGAATGGGACACATACTGAAGCTTGGAACTTAGGCGGCCCCAATAATAATAATAATAAGCTA
The DNA here is from genome assembly GCA_038442645.1 of Agave tequilana. NCBI lineage: Eukaryota > Viridiplantae > Streptophyta > Magnoliopsida > Asparagales > Asparagaceae > Agave > Agave tequilana. The sequence continues at coordinate 8,868 of JAVJIF010010298.1, forward strand.
TGTGAATCTGTTGTGCTGTTTTGTAACTCGGATTGTATGCGCTTGGATTACGGTGACATGAGATAAAAGGTATATAGATGAGGGTTTCCTTATTTGGATTATTCCTTCGATGTACTAGTCTCATGGAGCCGTGACCTAAGCCCGTACAATCGGTACCACTCGTAATGATGTTTTATATCGGATTTCCTGTTTTATGATGATTATGTTATACCTGTTCGTACCTGCTATACTTGTATTCTAACCCTCTTGTCTCCTGTACTTGATATCATTGTTATATTCACACTTGTGCTCATCCTGGCTCGCCACCTGGCTTTTGTATCGCCACTCGCCTGGGGAATTTCATCTGACTCCCCTGGATCCTCATGTCCAGGTCATGGAGCTTGGAGCGTGTGGATCCTCCCTGTTGCTGATCAGAGTAGCGCAGCGGTAGCGTGGATCTCCAGCAGACTGTTCAGAGCCACATCCTTCCAGGCCCCCTGTGTGCCTCCCGAGTTTTCCCTTAGTAAACTCGTGAGCGCCATTTATACTGTTCACTCTTGTACATCTCCTTGTATTCTCGCAATTGCGCATATCAGTGATGTAATATTCATGTAATATTGGATCACCTCTGGTGATAACTTTGTAATTGTACTCATGTGTTGGAATGTATAATGCACCACTTGCTTCCACACTCTGATTCTTGCCTGTACTGATGCTTAGCGTATATACGTGAAGGTACTTCTGACTTGCGTATATACGTTGCAGTAACGTCTCCGTACCCGCAGGATCGGGGCGTTACAGGGTGGTATCAGAGCCTAGGTCAGCTTAGGCTCTCACCTCCTCAGTACGTCCAGATGGCAAATTAATGGTAAAGAAATTTGCAACTGGAATGCATGAGTCCTGGTTATACACTCCAACTACAAGTACAGAGTTATCTATTCATTCTTGATCATCTTTCCTTGGATTCCTAATCCCTTCCATCTTTACCCTGTTTTGGTTTTTCGAAGCCTTTATACCAACTTAAGATATGGATATACTAGAGAGGTAGTGGCTGGTTCTGAATGAAGCTATGAGATGATCTCTTCGCCAACTCTATGAGGCTCGGGTATTCTCTGGATTGATCTCGAACGGGTTATCTTTCAGAAGTCAGTAGTCGGATTCTCTGCGGATATTCTATATTCTCGGCTATATCTTTCAGAGTGATTGATGCTTGGTATTCAGAATTCTTAATTATTGGTCTTCTTTATTCTGCTCAGGACTATCAGGGTTTCTTTATCTTTGGTGTTCTGGCTCATTCTCAGAGTGATACTGAGTATGCAGTACAGCGGTGTAACACCCTGATCCCCGGTGTACGTATCACCGTATCTGTACGCGATACGGCGTACAAATTTGATTTGACCTCTGTAGTATCCCGATTGACCTGATTTCAGTTTCAAAAATCATTTCCTAATATTGTAGATTTTTCAGGATTTTCTGGAATTTTTCTGGATTATTTTGGAAAATCTCCGTTGTCGGTGTCGACCGATACCGATAACCAGCCTTACGATTTTTCTTTCACAAACGGAGTCATATTTTGAGAATCCGCTTTCTCCATGTGTCTTAGAATCGTATTATCTACGTTAGGGTATTTTTAGGAATTTTTCTGAATTTATCGAAATCCGGGCAAAATCGGTGTCGCCCGTATCGGCGACAACTTCCGGGATTTTTAATTTGTAAACCGGATTGAGTTTTGACAAACCGTCTTCATATTACGTCTCAGTGTATTATTCTCTATTTTCTGTAATTTTTGGGCTTCGTTCGGAGCTAGTCGAATTGTGGGCTGAATTAAATAATATTATTTTAATTATTAAATCTTTTTCTTTTCTTTTCTTTTCTTTTTTCTTTCTTCTTCTCTTTTCTCTGGAGCCTTCTCCTCCACCGACATCAGCCACCGACTTTCCCCCCCTCCTTTATAACCTTCTCTCTCTCTCTCTCTCCTCAATCTCTCCCTCTCTCCCACTCTCTCTATCTCCCGTTCCCCGAGCGACCGCCGCCGGCCTGGGCGGGTAGAGCCGCCGCCGGCCTGGGCAGGCGGAGCCGCCGCCGGCAAGGCCGGGCTGGCCACCGCCAGCCCTTGGCCCCTCCTTTTGTTTCTCTCTCCTCCTCCATATCTCTCTCTCACTCCCAGAAGGCCTGACCGGCGGCCAGGCACCGGCAGCTGGTGCCGGCGGCGCCGTTGGCCGGCCGGCGCAGGGCCGGCTGTGGGGAGGGGGAAACACCAGCCCTCCCCATCTCTCTCTTTTTCCCCCGTGGGTTGACCGACCGGAGCACGCCGGAGCGGCCGCGCCGCCGGGGAGCCGGCCGCACCACCGCGCGGCTGGGCGGCGGCAGCAGCAGCTGCTGCTGCCGCCAGGCGCTTGGGGAAGAAACCCGATTGGGTTTTGGGTCGGGTACAGTCCAAACCCGACCCATTTACACCCAACCCGACCCGTTAAGGTAATATTTTCTTTTAGCCCCTGTAATAATTAAAAATTACGTTTAGACCCCTGCAAAATTACAAATAGCCCCCTGAATAATTTCTATTATTACGTAACTAACTTTTTCTCTCGGTTTTGGGTATTCGGGCGATATCTGGAGCATCCGAACTCGGATTTGGACGATTCTGGATCCGTTGCGATCGTGGGAACGAGAGCTACTGTCCTGTAGCCAGTTTGTGAGTGTTTTCTTTTTAATAAATTATATTTATTCATGTTTACTAAATTGGAGTGGTTGCTTTATTGAAATAAAACATGATTACCGGTAAATCCCTATGGTTAAGATTATTAAATTGTAAGCCATATGAAGACACTGTAATAAAAACTGTACTTAGCAATTACCTGACTAAGCTCTCTTATGTCATGTTTATGTACCACTGATAATTGTTCCACTATATTATCATATGCCTAGACACTATGATGTCATGTATCGTATCGCTAGGACACTACCCTGTTACTGACCCTGCATGCTAAACATCATTACTGTCATGCACTAGGACATGGTATTACACGAGACACAGACTACTATTATAACATGTGTTAGTGCTACGCATATAGGTTACATGGATGAGGGCTATACCATTAGGATACGGATATCATTATACGGATACGGTAGGTCACCATATATGAGTCACTGACCATTGATACTACATGTACATGTTGCATTGATACTATGAAACGTCACTTTAGTATTTCATATTCATCCTCCACTGATATATACATGTACCACTCACGGATACTTGTTACACAGACCGCACTGTTACAGATGCTTACCACACGAGTGTACATGCTTGTATTCTTTCTATCTTCTTGTCATATGACTCACTGTGCATGTTACACCGATTATTGTGCCATGTTACCGTATTCATGTTATATGCTTGTTTCCCGTTACTGATATTGTTAATTCCATTACTGGATACATGTTCCCGTTACTGATATGGATATTCCCGATACTGGACTTGAGAGCTGTTGGACTTCCACATCTATTGATCCCGTTATATTGATCCCGTTATATTGTTCCCGATATATTGTTCCCGATTCCCGTTATATTGTTCTATGCTATCAACAGAGCTCAGGTCCTGTAATCATGTTACCCGTATCATGTACTGTATTTCTTATTGTTACACTGTGTACTTAACATATCAGATCATAATGATAACTGGGGTATGGGGGAGACTTGACGGTTGATTAGATCTTATCGGGTGATGTACTGGATCCATATTGTTTTCCCACTGCAGGGGACGGTAGTGCTACCTACCACTAGCTCCATGAGCTCCCGTTACTTGATTCGTGCTCCCCTCCTAGCGGAGGGCCCTGGTCTTAGCAGCCAGGGGTCCGTTTAAGGCCGTGATCCCGGGTATGCACGGGATACATCCACCCGATAAGAACTCCTCGACCATGGGTTTCCAATTAACATAATAAAACAGTGTACACAATAGTGACGTCGGGAACACTTGTTATTTGGTCACTCTCTCGTTTGGATAATGGTACCCGTAGGCCATGTCCGGATGGGTTCGACTGGAGTGCGGGCTCCAGTATGAACTGCCAGTGGTATGGGACACTGGAAGAGATTGATTAAAATACCAGGTGGTACTGATCGCTACTATTGTATAAATGACATGACTTTGACATGACATGCCTGATACATGGTTACTACTTGTTGCTGTGCTGTACCTGATACATGTTTATTAATTACTGTTCCTGATTATTGATCTGATATCATATTACATGTATACTTGTTTCTTTACCTGGTACACGTTACATTTTCTGTGGTGGCATTCTATTCATGCATATGAGCATATATTCTATTCGCTATATACCTTGCATACATCATTACTGTCTATGCACCACACCGTATACTGGTTAGGTAGCATATGCCCATCTGCATGTTCACTGTTATCACATCACCACTGTTATCACATCACCACTAGCATGTAGACTCGTCACCACTAGATAACATTATTTATTATATAAACTGGATCCGACTATAAATCTGACCTGATGATAACCGGCTAGGTAGTGATGGTACCAAAGATGACATGTTTATATATTTCCACTACTTCCTATATGCTTATGATATAATATCACTTGTACCACACCATATATATATATATTAGTATCGTGCTTGTATTATTATGTATATATTACTGCCTCCTTCATTTTACCACTCACTAGGTCGCTTTCTGACGACCCTGGGTTTGCATGCCCAGATTTGGAGATCCGCGTACCGTAGTACCCGAGAGTGCCATGGAGTCACATCGGAGCTTCCTCATCGGGACTATTCCTAGGTATCCTGTGCTTTATTTCCGTTATCTTATTTGTCCCTATTTATCATATCTGTTATGATCGCTGACATCTTTCTGCAGGTATTCTTGTACTTCTTTCATGCTGAAACTCATGTTTATATGGAGGTAATGTACTGTACTGAGGCTTCACGTACGCGTGAGCGTGTATTCACCTCGCGTATGTACGTCGCCATAACGTCCTCGTACCTGCGGGATCGGGGCGTTACATAGTGGTATCAGAGCCTAGGTTCACACCTGGTGTGGGTAACCACCTGGGTCAATGCTTGGGTTCTTACCAACAGTACAATCAGGTTCAGATTAACTGCTCTGTATCTGCATTTGGGCATTCCAGCAACGAGTACAAGAATACCATGACCTTGACAAATCATTCCTTGACTTGTTTGTATTCCTTCCTTCCTTTCAGTTGTCAACCATAACATCCGATTTCCTTCTCGTTTTCCTTGTATCAGCTTGCTTCCTATCCGTTAGGATTAGTTCACTACCATACTTCTCCATCCCGAGTTCCTTAGAGATGTCAGAGTGCGCAGCGGGAGTGTCGTGAACCCGTCACCTTTAGGCTTTGGGATTGAAAATCTTGTTCTCACACCTGATTGAAATTGCGAGGACGCAATTTTTTTGTAAGGTGGGGAGAAATGTAACACCCTGATCCCCGGTGTACGTATCACCGTATCTGTACGCGATACGGCGTACAAATTTGATTTGACCTCTGTAGTATCCCGATTGACCTGATTTCAGTTTCAAAAATCATTTCCTAATATTGTAGATTTTTCAGGATTTTCTGGAATTTTTCTGGATTATTTTGTAAAATCTCCGTTGTTGGTGTCGACCGATACCGATAACCAGCCTTACGATTTTTCTTTCACAAACGGAGTCATATTTTGAGAATCCGCTTTCTCCATGTGTCTTAGAATCGTATTATCTACGTTAGGGTATTTTTGGGAATTTTTCTGAATTTATCGAAATCCGGGCAAAATCGGTGTCGCCCGTATCGGCGACAACTTCCGGGATTTTTAATTTGTAAACCGGATTGAGTTTTGACAAACCGTCTTCATATTACGTCTCAGTGTATTATTCTCTATTTTCTGTAATTTTTGGGCTTCGTTCGGAGCTAGTCGAATTGTGGGCTGAATTAAATAATATATTTTAATTATTAAATCTTTTTCTTTTCTTTTCTTTTTTCTTTCTTCTTCTTCTTTTCTCTGGAGCCTTCTCCTCCACCGACATCAGCCACCGACTTTCCCCCCTCCTTTATAACCTTCTCTCTCTCTCTCCTCAATCTCTCCCTCTCTCCCACTCTCTCTATCTCCCGTTCCCCGAGCGACCGCCGCCGGCCTGGGCGGGTAGAGCCGCCGCCGGCCTGGGCAGGCGGAGCCGCCGCCGGCAAGGCCGGGCTGGCCACCGCCAGCCCTTGGCCCCTCCTTTTGTTTCTCTCTCCTCCTCCATATCTCTCTCTCACTCCCAGAAGGCCTGACCGGCGGCCAGGCACCGGCAGCTGGTGCCGGCGGCGCCGTTGGCCGGCCGGCGCAGGGCCGGCTGTGGGGAGGGGGAAACACCAGCCCTCCCCATCTCTCTCTTTTTCCCCCGTGGGTTGACCGACCGGAGCACGCCGGAGCGGCCGCGCCGCCGGGGAGCCGGCCGCACCACCGCGCGGCTGGGCGGCGGTGGCCGCGCCAGCCGCAGCGGTCGCGGGCGGCGGCAGCAGCAGCTGGCTGTTGCCGCCAGGCGCTTGGGGAAGAAACCCGATTGGGTTTGGGTCGGGTACAGTCCAACCCGACCCATTTACACCCAACCCGACCCGTTAAGGTAATATTTTCTTTTAGCCCCTGTAATAATTAAAAATTACGTTTAGACCCCTGCAAAATTACAAATAGCCCCCTGAATAATTTCTATTATTACGTAACTAACTTTTTCTCTCGGTTTTGGGTATTCGGGCGATATCTGGAGCATCCGGACTCGGATTTGGACGATTCTGGATCCGTTGCGATCGTGGGAACGAGAGCTACTGTCCTGTAGCCAGTTTGTGAGTGTTTTCTTTTTAATAAATTATATTTATTCATGTTTACTAAATTGGAGTGGTTGCTTTATTGAAATAAAACATGATTACCGGTAAATCCCTATGGTTAAGATTATTAAATTGTAAGCCATATGAAGACACTGTAATAAAAACTGTACTTAGCAATTACCTGACTAAGCTCTCTTATGTCATGTTTATGTACCACTGATAATTGTTCCACTATATTATCATATGCCTAGACACTATGATGTCATGTATCGTATCGCTAGGACACTACCCTGTTACTGACCCTGCATGCTAAACATCATTACTGTCATGCACTAGGACATGGTATTACACGAGACACAGACTACTATTATAACATGTGTTAGTGCTACGCATATAGGTTACATGGATGAGGGCTATACCATTAGGATACGGATATCATTATACGGATACGGTAGGTCACCATATATGAGTCACTGACCATTGATACTACATGTACATGTTGCATTGATACTATGAAACGTCACTTTAGTATTTCATATTCATCCTCCACTGATATATACATGTACCACTCACGGATACTTGTTACACAGACCGCACTGTTACAGATGCTTACCACACGAGTGTACATGCTTGTATTCTTTCTATCTTCTTGTCATATGACTCACTGTGCATGTTACACCGATTATTGTGCCATGTTACCGTATTCATGTTATATGCTTGTTTCCCGTTACTGATATTGTTAATTCCATTACTGGATACATGTTCCCGTTACTGATATGGATATTCCCGATACTGGACTTGAGAGCTGTTGGACTTCCACATCTATTGATCCCGTTATATTGATCCCGTTATATTGTTCCCGATATATTGTTCCCGATTCCCGTTTTATTGTTCTATGCTATCAACAGAGCTCAGGTCCTGTAATCATGTTACCCGTATCATGTACTGTATTTCTTATTGTTACACTGTGTACTTAACATATCAGATCATAATGATAACTGGGGTATGGGGGAGACTTGACGGTTGATTAGATCTTATCGGGTGATGTACTGGATCCATATTGTTTTCCCACTGCAGGGGACGGTAGTGCTACCTACCACTAGCTCCATGAGCTCCCGTTACTTGATTCGTGCTCCCCTCCTAGCGGAGGGCCCTGGTCTTAGCAGCCAGGGGTCCGTTTAAGGCCGTGATCCCGGGTATGCACGGGATACATCCACCCGATAAGAACTCCTCGACCATGGGTTTCCAATTAACATAATAAAACAGTGTACACAATAGTGACGTCGGGAACACTTGTTATTTGGTCACTCTCTCGTTTGGATAATGGTACCCGTAGGCCATGTCCGGATGGGTTCGACTGGAGTGCGGGCTCCAGTATGAACTGCCAGTGGTATGGGACACTGGAAGAGATTGATTAAAATACCAGGTGGTACTGATCGCTACTATTGTATAAATGACATGACTTTGACATGACATGCCTGATACATGGTTACTACTTGTTGCTGTGCTGTACCTGATACATGTTTATTAATTACTGTTCCTGATTATTGATCTGATATCATATTACATGTATACTTGTTTCTTTACCTGGTACACGTTACATTTTCTGTGGTGGCATTCTATTCATGCATATGAGCATATATTCTATTCGCTATATACCTTGCATACATCATTACTGTCTATGCACCACACCGTATACTGGTTAGATAGCATATGCCCATCTGCATGTTCACTGTTATCACATCACCACTGTTATCACATCACCACTAGCATGTAGACTCGTCACCACTAGATAACATTATTTAGTATATAAACTGGATCCGACTATAAATCTGACCTGATGATAACCGGCTAGGTAGTGATGGTACCAAAGATGACATGTTTATATATTTCCACTACTTCCTATATGCTTATGATATAATATCACTTGTACCACACCATATATATATATATTAGTATCGTGCTTGTATTATTATGTATATATTACTGCCTCCTTCATTTTACCACTCACTAGGTCGCTTTCTGACGACCCTGGGTTTGCATGCCCAGATTTGGAGATCCGCGTACCGTAGTACCCGAGAGTGCCATGGAGTCACATCGGAGCTTCCTCATCGGGACTATTCCTAGGTATCCTGTGCTTTATTTCCGTTATCTTATTTGTCCCTATTTATCATATCTGTTATGATCGCTGACATCTTTCTGCAGGTATTCTTGTACTTCTTTCATGCTGGAACTCATGTTTATATGGAGGTAATGTACTGTACTGAGGCTTCACGTACGCGTGAGCGTGTATTCACCTCGCGTATGTACGTCGCCATAACGTCCTCGTACCTGCGGGATCGGGGCGTTACAAGCGGGAATTCTATTACAAAGCTGTGTTATCAGTCAGTATTATTTGGCATCGTTCGGAGATTTATACAGCCGAAAGTGCAGAAGATTTCTATATTCTGGTTATTGATCAGTCAACTTGAGGGCCCTACCTATAGTGCTTCATATCTTAATTGGTATAAATTCCACCCTTGTCCTCTTCGTGTTCAATTTACCCCTTATCGAAATTGCGAGGACGCAATTTTTTGTAAGGTGGATGGATTGTAACACCCCGCTTCCAGAATACGTACTTAGTTGCGTATTCAGATTTTTCGATCGTATTTTTCGATTTACTTCTTGTATTTGTTTTGTATTATGAATTATTTATATGAACGTTTTGTCTTGGATTTGGATTCGTGGACTCGGAGTCAGCCTTAGTCTGAACCGAAGGCCCGACCTCAGAGTATTGCTCGATTTAGTCTTTCTGGTATTCCGATTTGATCGATTTCAGTTTTAAACATCATTTTCCAATATTCTAGATTTTCTATGATTTTCTGAAATTTTCCTGAATTAAATTGAAAATCTTCAAAACGGGTGTCGGCCAGTTCCGTTGACCGATTCCCGGATTTTAATTTACAAACAGTTTAGAATTACTAAAAGTGCCTTTTGACATTACTTCTTAAAATCACATTTCCCATCTAAATACTTTTTTTGAGAATTTTCTGAATTTATTGAAAATCCGGCCAATCCGGTGTATACCGAGATTGACGATTGACTTCTGGATTTTTTTCTTGAAAATGAGATTGAATCTTTGAAATCGATTTCACCAAAAATCATTTTATAATATTTATGATTTTTGAGAATTTTTGGAGAGCTATCCAAGTTACTTTATTTTTGGATTTTTCCGGAGTTTTCAGTATTTTCCCAGTTACCGAGGAGATTGCCCCATGTATTCCACTTTGTCTTTTTCCCATTTTCTCTCTCCTTCCTCAAACGCGGATCTCACCTACCTGGGATTCTGCATTTATTGTGAAGATCCTCCCCATTCCGCATTTAATGCACTTCAGATCAAATCCCATCAATTATCATGACTTTCTCTCTCCTCTTTGAAACGCAGCTTTTGGCTTTCCCCAAACGCGGCTCTAATCCCTGCGTTTAGCCCAATGCAGCCCAAACGCAGGAGAGTGCTGCGTTTTGAGTGAGGGAAACGCAAGACTTCACCTTAGTTGCTTTTGTCTTATATGGTGAATATCCTCCCTTCTCTCTCTTCATTTAATTCTCTTCCAATGTCATTTCCAAGATATCCCCACTCCCCTCTCATCATCATAACCAGCCAAGTGGCCAGAGAGAGAGCCACCTAATTCCCCCAATTTACAAAAACCCCCTCTCTTTTATTTATTTGCATCACCTTCACAATCCAAATCCTATAAATACCCCCTCTCCTTCTCCCTCTCTTCATTTTACTTCTTCTTCTTCTTCCTTGCTTCCTGCAGCCTCCAACAGAGAAGCCACCAAGAGAGCCTCCTCCTCTTGCTTCCTTTGTCCACCATCTCCACCTCCATATACACCACTTTAGCCATCACCAAACATACCACCACCTACAACCTCTCTCCATCACTTTGTGAGACCGGCCACTCCTTTTGGATTGTGGCCGTGTTTCTTCTCCGGCGGCAAGACTTAGGGCCGGTACCCTCCTTTTGGATTAGGACCGAACCTCCCTTCGTTGGACGCAGCAAGGATCACCTTAGGCGAGTGATCTCGTTTTTCCCTCTTGATCTCCTGCTGGTTGTGCGAGTGCATTTCCTCGCCAAAGACTTGGTTAACTTGTATATGCATATCAAATAGATCACAACTCTTAAAACTGTTTCTGCTCACTATTTTACAGTATTAGTCGACTTGACCCCCATGATAAGTCGACTAACCCCTTGAAACGCAGTCTGGTTTCTTGTGACGCAGTTCAATAAGTCGACTAAACCCATATCCCAGTTGACTAACTCTTTTCTGGAAACGCACCCTTCTTGGAAACGCAGCAATCCTAGTCGACTTAGGCAATCGCCCTAGTCGACTATCTTTTCTTCTTGAAGCGCGTTTCTCTGAAACACGGACTTCTCTTAGTCGACTACCCGTTGTCTCCAGTCGACTAACGCAGCTCCCTTCAAACGCGGCTCTTTGAGACGCAGCTTTGACCAGTCGACTAACCCAAAAGCCCTAGTCGACTAATCCTCTTCTTGAAACGCAGTTCTCCCAAACGCAGCCTAGCAAGTCGACTTGTCTCTTATCTACAGTCGACTAATTCCTTTTCAAGTCGACTACTTAGTTTCCCCTAATCGACTAACTTGTGCTAACTGCTGTGATTGATCACTTCCTTGAATATGGACTTTATCCTCGGGACTTGTATTATATATTATGATATTTTCATGACTTGTTACCTGCCAATTATCATCATCCTGTCATGCTATCACTTGACACCCAGCATGATCTACTTGACTTGTGATTATCATGTTTACGGGAATCTTGCCTTGTTATCCTGAATGGAACTAAGTGCCACACGGGACAAAGTGCCACATCACACACGTGGTGGGGGCCACCTCTTGAATCCGTGGGGCCACCTCTAGAATCCATTCCCCTCAGAACAAAGTGCCACATGGAACAAAGTGCCACACCACACATATGGTGGGGGCCACCTCTTGAATCTGTGGGGGCCACCTCTTGAATCTGTAGGGCCATCTCCTGCCTGTACCTGACCTGTTATCCTGAATTCTATACAGTGACCTGTACTCCTGAACTCCTGATCATGTCCTGCTCCTGTTATTCCCGTGAATTGATACTTGCTTGATAAATTATAATAATACAACTTGCACCTGGTTTGGGGGAAACTGATGGGCCCTGATTAATCATGTTTATGGTGGTCTTATCGAGCCGCGCGTGGCCAATACTTGGGGATCTCCTGGCGGCCACCAAGGATTCCGTGGGGTGTGCTGGCACCCCTACTCCTGATTATTCCTGCCGAGTATGCACACGCCCTAGGCCATTTCTATGGGATCTGCGATACTCTATTCCTGTTCGGGCGACCATAAGTCCCGGTACCTAGCGGTACGTTCTGGCTCAGCACCGGATACTCCTGAACCGTTGTCCCGGGCATGTACGGGGCCCATCCGAAACATGATTCATCGAACTTTATCAGTTTCCAAATAATTGGCTATATAAGTTGTGAGTGGAAGTATGTGGAATGGGACACATACTGAAGCTTGGAACTTAGGCGGCCCCAATAATAATAATAATAAGCTATGTGAATCTGTTGTGCTGTTTTGTAACTCGGATTGTATGCGCTTGGATTACGGTGACATGAGATAAAAGGTATATAGATGAGGGTTTCCTTGTTTGGATTATTCCTTCGATGTACTAGTCTCATGGAGCCGTGACCTAAGCCCGTACAATCGGTACCACTCGTAATGATGTTTTATATCGGATTTCCTGTTTATGATGATTATGTTATACCTGTTCGTACCTGCTATACTTGTATTCTAACCCTCTTGTCTCCTGTACTTGATATCATTGTTATATTCACACTTGTGCTCATCCTGGCTCGCCACCTGGCTTTTGTATCGCCACTCGCCTGGGGAGTTTCATCATCTGACTCCCCTGGATCCTCATGTCCAGGTCATGGAGCTTGGAGCGTGTGGATCCTCCCTGTTGCTGATCAGAGTAGCGCAGCGGTAGCGTGGATCTCCAGCAGACTGTTCAGAGCCACATCCTTCCAGGCCCCCTGTGTGCCTCCCGAGTTTTCCCTTAGTAAACTCGTGAGCGCCATTTATACTGTTCACTCTTATACATCTCCTTGTATTCTCGCAATTGCGCATATCAGTGATGTAATATTCATGTAATATTGGATCACCTCTGGTGACAACTTTGTAATTGTACTCATGTGTTGGAATGTATAATGCACCACTTGCTTCCGCACTCTGATTCTTGCCTGTACTGATGCTTAGCGTATATACGTGAAGGTACTTCTGACTTGCGTATATACGTTGCAGTAACGTCTCCGTACCCGCAGGATCGGGGCGTTACAATAATAATATAATAATATATACCCACATGAGAATGGGACAAAACTTCACTACTTGTGACTATGATAGAAAATACCTAATAGTTTTGAGAGTAAAAGAATACCTACTAGTTCTCATGATCATTTTTAACAAGAGACATGGTGACATGGGTTCTATCATATCGGACCCCAACTATTATCTTTCAATTATATTAGGACAATATTTCAAGAGAACTTGATGACATTCTATTCATTCCAAAAAAAAAAATAATAATCAATCTTTAGAGCCTTAAACCTAATTTGATAAGAATTATGATAGAAAACATGTTAGAATAAAAAGTAACACTCATTGAAAAATAATTGTGTAGATCACTGAATTTCCATTGACTAAATAGAGAGCAACACTATCATTCGTAATCATTGGTTAAATATCACTATTCTTACATAAAATTTTAAATCATACGAAAAACTTTTACTCTAAAATGTTTAAAATTATCATTATTATTTTTTATTTATAAATCATAGCTGAGACTTGAACAGAATGTTATTAGCCAATGTTATCATTATTTATTCCTTAAAAAGGAATAGGAATTCTTTTTTTAAAAAATTAGCTTTGAAAGGTTTGGTCACATCCAGCCCAGTGGGCCGTTGGGTTCCAGCCCGGCCCACTAAAACCCCTCTTACCTCCATCATCACCACTCGTTAAAGCCTAGAGGGCTCTTTTCTCGCACAAACTACGCCGGCTACTAAGCCTCGGTGGCTCCCCTCTCTCTATCTCAACCTCGATTTCATCTCAAATTCTCACTCTCACTTCCAACAATCAAGTGACCTCTTTTACTCGATCCCCATCTTTTTCGATCTCAGTCCTAGAATTCTAATCAATTTTGCGGGATTGATCTTTTTTTTTTTTTTTTTGGGAATTTTTTTAATCCTTTTTGTAGGAAATGGCGAGGTGGGACGAGATTCTGACGCTGCCTGTGCAGAACCCGCCGACGCCGGAGTTCTCCGCCGCCGACATCGTGTGGTCGAGGGTGGAAGGGTGGAGGGAGACCATGGACAGGCTCGCCCTCATTCCCTTCACCAGGGTCAGCGATTTTGTGAGGGGCGAGTCCAACAACAAGGACTGCCCCACTCGGTTCCACGTCGAGGCGAGGAGGCGCCGGTCCCCGGAGACGAACTGCAAGCCCAAGTCGACGGGATTCTCGAATATATCTTGTGAGTTCATATTTTCAAAGAAAAATTTGGAATTTTTAATATGTAATTTTGATGCTTAATGGCGAGGTTTGTTCAATTGGCAAAATGTAGTAAAAATGAAATTTTGTTTAAAGATTTATTCTTCATGGGTATATTGGCATATATCAATGTATCTGTATTTATTTGTTTGATTGCTAATAGCATGTCTCTGTTAATAACTATCCTTTAGTTACTTTTCTTGTCTCCTTTAATAACCCATGAAAAAGCATGTAGAATATCAGGTTTTTCAATTTTTTTTCATATTCAAATGCACATGAAATAAAAATAAAAAATAAAAATTCTTATAAAAGTTTTAAACTTACAATTTAATCTTTTTATTTGGAAACAGAGTATATGTATCGCATAAAAAGTGACAGGAGATACCAGTAATTAATTATTTAATTCAACTCAATTATTAGTGACATGTCCTCATTAAACCCACTCTTGTGGGAACTGTTTTTAATTCTAATTCCTAACTACGTTCTTCAAATAAGTCACCAGAATCATTAGTTTTATTTTGTTCAATAATCCTTTTCTTTCTTTTCAACTATGTTGCACGGACATGGCAACATTGAAATGGACAAACACGTGAATACATGACAAATTCTGTAAAATACACATGACATGTGTGTTCAACACGCGTGTTGGACGCGTTTCGGACATGACACGGCTCCATGATAGAAGTGCCTAACTATGCTACACAGCTTTTCAACAATGTTTGCCAATGTTAGGGATTTTTTTTTTGAAGTTTTATGGGCATGACCTTGTTTACATTGCATCTTCAAGTATTGGAGTATATATAGTTATGATAACTATAAATAGATGTGTCTACTCTGCTACTTACAGTTCTTTTCTTTTGTTTCACTTTGTAAAGTCCTTTTGCTCATGTAACGCTCTTTAGCGCCCCGCCGCCCCCCCCCCCCCCCACGCCCACCCCCCCCCCCCCCCCCACTCCGGTCCATTTATAAAGATGTAATTTTAAACAAGAAACTTCACTTAGTTTTCATCAAAATCATCTCTCTGATATCTATGGTCTACAGAAAGGAATCCACAATCTTTCCTCAATTAATGATAAAACTATTCATAGAATTGGTTAGGCTTCATAAGAAGTGTCAGTCAGTTAAGAGCTTATTTCATACAGCTTTGAATTGATACTCCGGGTAGGTACTTTTAAAGATAAAAAGCTTTTTTGATAAGAGCTTATGGGACTCGTATGATAAAACTTTGAGTTATAGCTCACTACTTTTAGAGATTAGAAGATGTTTCAGATTTTTTAATTAGGAACAGCTTTTACTTTATCATACGTTAACATTTTGAGTGTTGGAAAACAGCTCCCGAGCGGTGGTAGGGTGTTGATCATCCAGCTCCACCTCTTAAGCGCATTGGTTTTCTAACCCTATTTTTATTAACTGTACACCATGTTACTGTTATAGAAAGTGGAAATCTAAGTGTAATGTGAGATAACATTTTCGAGCTCACCCTCATACATTATTCTCATAATTTTACACTGACAATAGTGTCATATCGAGTGCTTTTGCAGTATAATTATTAGTAAGGACTAAATTTAGATCAAATTGCTTAAACATTCCCAGCTTTAACCAAATAGTTTTGCCTTTCTATTCACAAAGACAAGTAACCCCAAGCGATATTGAGCTATCAACCCCCTCTAGCACACCATTGCCACCAGCACACAATCACCATGTCCATTGACAGTTGATTTCCCTCCGGGGATGAAATGCGACCATGCCCACCTCCACCAACACCGCCACATCCATTGCCACCTCCAACAGACCCCTCGAGAATAAAATTAATATTTTTTATTCTTTACCTTTTTTTTTTAATCAAAGTCCTTTCTGTTTCCTACTCATTCTTGTTTCCTCTTCTTGGCCCCTTCATTCTGGAATTATGTATATTGTATAACTGTCTTCTTATTGTCAATTGTCATTTTGAAATATATGATTTTTAAACTTGATATCAGAACCTTTCTAGAGTAATTTTTCGCTGATTCATCTTAAGTAATTTAGTTAGTGTTACTTAGAAGGGAGAAAAAGAGCTAGCTTAAAAACCTGTGGAACCAGTCAGTAAGCTGCTGCCTAGGCGCCTAGGTGGCTGCTTAAGCAGTCAACTAGTTGGCCGCTCCTCTTTCTTTCCCGCTTTTAAATTGCTGATTCTATTATCATGATACATGCAGTTGAATTTCCAGGTATTGGTGTTCATTTGGCCCAGATGATCATAGGAAGGGTGGTGCGGTACGCCCAAGTAGGAAGTATGCTGCGAAGAAGAAAACTCCTGCTGGTCGACCAAATACAAAGAGAGGTTGTGTGTGCCATTTCATTGTGAAACGTTTGATAGCTGAACCATCAGTTGCTCTTATCATATATAATCAAGATAAGCATGTGGACAAGACTGGGCTACCCTGCCATGGTCCTCAAGATAAAAAGGCCGCCGGAACCCAAGCAATGTTTGCACCGTATATATCTGATGAGTTGCGCCTTCAAATTATGTCTTTGCTATATGTTGGAGTTCCTGTGGAGACCATAATGCAGAGGCACTCTGAAGTGGTAGAGAAACAGGGGGGTCCATGCAACCGTGATGATCTTCTCACCCACAGGTACATTCCATTTTTTTTCAAACAAAGCATATGAAACACATTTTCTACTTCAACCACGATGACAAAGTTATATTGGCTCCCTGCAGATACGTGCGAAGGTTGGAGAGGAAAATCAGGCGTTCCACATTTGAGCTGGACTCTGATGATGCTGTTAGCATTGACATGTGGATTGAAAACCATCGGGATCATATTTCTTCTATGAGGATTTCTCTGATTCAGAACCTTTTGTTTTGGGAATTCAAACAGAGTGGCAACTTCAGCAGTTGATTCACTTTGGCAACCGTAGTATTCTGGCAGCTGATTCAAGTTTGGAACAAACAAATTAAAGGTCTGTTGTGGCCATACTCTTCCTGCATACTCTTCCTGCTATGTGCTTTCTCACTGATTGTACACTGTTTAAATATGCCTACATCTGATTCTTTTCCTTTATCGTTAATTGTTCAGTATCCTATCTACAGTCTCCTCGTTTTTGACTCAAATAACAATGCGATTCCCATAGCCTGGATCATGACACCAAACTTTGCAAGCGGTGAGATTCACAGGTGGATGGGAGCTCTTTATGATAGGGTTCGCTCAAAAGATCCAACATGGAAATTGGGTGGTTTCATTGTTGATGATCCATCAGCAGACGTGCTTACAATCAGGTATATCATTGAATGCTTTCTTCATACAAACTCATGCAAGCAACTATATTGATAGTTTGAACTATGTGTTACACAGGGAGGTTTTCCAATGCTCAGTTCTTATAAGCTTTTGGCGTGTTCGTCATGCTTGGCATAAAAAATTGGTGGAGAAATGTACAGAAATTGAAACACGTGCGGACATATCAAGACGGCTTGGAGAAATTGTAACCAGTATTTGCAGAGGAAATGGCGATGTCGATTCTTTTGAGGCTTTTATGGAAGATTTTGTTGATTGCTCAGATTTCTTGGACTACTTTAAGGCTATATGGTGTCCTAGAATAGGTCAGGTCTTGGTCTTTGTTTAATCAGGCCAATTGTGTTCTCGCTCTCAAATAGCTGATTCATTTTCTGCTCTTTTCTGAATTTTCTAGGGATGTGGACCACTGCCTTGAAGGCCCTTCCCTTAGCAAGCACAGAGGTTTCTGCAGCCATTGAGTGCTACCATACTCAACTGAAACTCAGGCTGTTAAATGAGGAAGATTCAAGCATTTACCAGCGGGCAGATTGGCTTGTGGATAAGTTGGGTACCAAAGTGCATTCATATTACTGGCTAGATGAGTATGCTGGAAAGGAAAATTTTGCCCGATATTGGAAAGATGAGTGGAAAAGTGGTCTGTCATCCTGGAGGATGGCATCACAGATTCCTGACTCAGACATTATCATAGATGGAAAACGTGCAAAAGTTGCTAACAATGAAGATGGAGAGTTGGTGCATATAGTTCTGAATCCAGGTTCTGAGTTTGCGATATGCGACTGCAGTTCATCGAAGATGGGAAATCTTTGTAAGCATGTGATCAAGTCAACTAAAGTTTTCCGGGATAAGGGCTTGGCTACAGCATCAACTAGCCTCTTTGAGTATAACCGAATTTTGATGAATATCCTTCACTGCCCTCCAAATGATTCTGTAATCCGTGATCATGCCGTTGCCTTGGCTGTATCGGTGCAGTCACAATTAAGTGCACTCTTTGACCTGAGAAGTGGTGGTTACACCAGCAGTTCAGTTCCCAGGGAGCAGCAAAGAGATACTGCTGAACCAGGAGTTGCTGGAATCAACAACTTGGATAGTGCTGATGAGGATCTGATGAAGGAGAGGCAATCAGATTCAGAAAATCGTGCTGAAAATTTGGTAAACGAGAATCATTTTATTGCTGAGAATAATGATATATCTGGGGAAACTGCATGTGGTAGGGCGGCAGATGATACTACACTGCCTGCCGAGACTTCTTCAACCGGGGGACTTTCTGTTCAGCAACAATTGCCCTATAATAATGTTATCGTAAATGACCATCCAGAGAAAGAAGCAGGTTTGGGTTCAAACGCCTGTAATGTTCCAGAGGCTGGTGATGACTCCAGAGATGATATGTTAGTAGATGCTTGTTGTGATGAGACCAGACAAGTAGCAAGCACTGATCAAATCAACAAACCAAGTACAGAGGTGCAATCTGATCCAATGGACATTGAGATGTCTGCTGCTGTTCCAGTTGAAGGACTTAATATTGTTGGGGAGTCTTCCTCCGGCAATACAAACGATACATTGGATGTTGCTCCGGATGTTCCTTCTGTTGTTAATGGTGTTGCCTGAGACTTTGAGGTGTGATCCTGTTGTTTCTACCTGTTGAATATACCCTAACTGGTTTTTGACTTTGGTGCGATTTGGGAATGTCTCGGAAACATGCATCTTGACCTGAACTTTTCTTTTAACGGGAAGAAAGATACAGAAATTCTCAGCGTCGCTGACAGTGAAGAGGTCTAAATTATCAGCGCATTGATTCTTCCGTCCATCTCCTGCAAGACAGTTGGCTATTTAAAATATTCAGAGAAGCATGTTCAAGTTATCGTAGGCTTTAACCAAGGTGGGAGGTTTCCTGTGCAAGAATCAAAGTCAGTGTCGTACTATGAAGATATCTTGTGAATGCCTCAACCAGTTATGTTCATTCTAATGTCAGCTTCTGTTAAACTAGTCCTCAGTTTATCCTTGTGTAAATATGCCCTGCACACCAGGATTAACTGTGATGTTATTGATTGTTGTCTAGGTGATGTAGGTTTTTTGTTCAGGAGGATCTGTTTGTCAGTATCACATTTTGTAATTACTTCAGGCAACAGACATTATGAGTGAATTTGGACAAATATGTCAGCATCCTCAAGCTATTCTAGATTCATTCATTCTTGTTCTATATAGTCTTTGAGATCAGATCTATGCTTATAAAAATTGGTTAATATTTGACAGAACAATTCCTTGTAAATATAGTGAAATCCTTCTCTGACTTTGTAGAAATTTGATGTTGGTGCATTGCCTGTGCAATTCAACAGAAGTGGAAAGCAGTTTTAACAACACCTGCGTGATTCTGGTTTTAATTTTCTTGGCAACATGCAAACATTGTCACAACAATACAGTACAGAATAACATCAGACTGAAGAATAAGAAAGACAATATACAATTTAAGCAGACATATCTCACATTACTCATCTCAACTGAAGCATTACAAAGAAGCTAAATGACACAATTCAAGGACAAACGCTTTGAATCATCTCGGCCTGAATAATTAACTTAGCCCTTAACTCGGCGAAGAGCCCTCTTGTTTACAGAGTTAACCTAGAGATACAGAAAAACTTATGTACATTTGGTTATAGGAAGGAACTGGCTGCCATCTTCTCGTCTCAACCATAATGTTGATCGGGTTCTTTTAACATGATCCAGGAAAAGCCGATGCCTGCAAATAGGTAACAAAAATGTTTCAATACTCGCCAGAAATGGATTCGGCTGAATTCTGAATTCTGAGGCCCTGTTCTGGGTACATCATGTTACCAACCTGTCATACTCCAGCTTCTGGATGACAATACCATTTAGTAAAAGCTCTGAACTGAAAATCTCTGCCCCTGAAATGACCAAGATCACATTATAACATGCTGTTGACTTTCAGGAATTTGGATTTGGATGAAATGAAGAACTTTTACCTTTCTCGAGAAGAGGAATGCAAAGGGAATAATCTTCTTCACAAGAGAGAACTAAAAGATCATCAGGTATCTTGTCATCCTTCAATGCAGATCTCCCAATTCTCTCCATTGGCTGCAATTATAGACCATCTCAAATTACAATGTATCCAACTGATAATGAAATGATACAACAAAAGGATGTACTTCCTTTTCAGTGAAGAAAAGGTGAAAGAATTTTACTTCTAAAGTGGGAAAATAAATGCCTTAAGGCTATCTTAAGATGAACATTACTTGAAATATAGAAATTAACTATGAATGTGCCAAGGGTATGACCTTAATTATCTGGCACAAGCGTCTAGAATTAATTGATGAATAGATGACACAAAATGTACCACAGCTGAAAACATGCCCTAAGCAGCAGTCATTGGCTCCATCAAAAAAAAAAAGATTGACTCGACAATCCTGTGACTGTTTGCTGTGAAAAGAGAGATGTTTACTAAAATAATCAAAATTTCATGATGTTTGCACTAATATAGAGGGTTAACTAAAATCTGGATCAGGTTCATAAAGTATTGAAATGAGAAGGCAAATGGTGTGCCGGAAAAAATTTAATTCCCAAGAATAATTCAGCTGGACATGCATAGGATTCTGGGATATATGTTTGGTTTACAACCTGACACGTATGCGTGTATGTGTGTTTGTGTGTGTGAGACTACTTTAATGGAAAAAAAATTGATGAAAGTTCTAATTAAATTAAATAATCAAAGTCCAAACCGAAAAATTCAAAGCCAAAATCCTCAAATAAAGCTAGCAAGGAAAGACTAACACCAAAGTGAATTGCATTTAATTGGTTTAATGAATCATTAGTCATTTACTCCCTGGGCCATCATTCTTGGGTTGCTGGTTTTGACAATGACAAATGGGTCGTAGGTGTCAGAATTGAATTGCATTGGGGATTGGGATCCTATTTATGTAATGTTATGGTCAAAAAAAAAACATGACCTTTCTTTCAAAGTATATCAATTCTATCTCCCCTCTCCTTTTCTCATCACTTATTAGTTACCATCCAACCAAACACAAACTGAAATTCCACAAGGAGAATTTAAAATCCCTTTATTGGGTGAGTCCTACATAACATTACATGAAAAATTTACGCCCCCCCCCCCCCCCCCCCCCCCCCCAAAAAAAAAAAAAAAAAAAAAAAAACCAAAAAAAAAAAAAAAAAACACACACACACACAAGAACTAAAGATGAATAAAGGCAAACAGAAAAGATCATGAGAACAAAAAATGGACAAGGAATGGAGATTATTTAAATTTTGAGCAGAAAAAAGCTACTATTTCCTTGTATCTGTTAACAGTAGAGAGAAAATATGGACTAGGCCGAATAAGGAACAAAGGGATACTGTAACTATAATAATACAAAATCAATTTTAAGTGATAACTCGAATCATAGTCCTATAAAATACAGTAGGTCAAGGATACTCATAACCCATAGAAGCAAAATACAATCCATCTCCTGTGGCTATTTTTTACTTCATATAGAACAAGACTGTAACTTTTAAACTTAAGATAACGAATCCTAAAGAGTAACCCCAATAGAACAATAAAATACCTGACCGTTAGCAGCCTTAACCAAGCTTGAAATAACTTCCATACTCGGTTTTGTATTTGGTGTAATATACACCCTTATTCCCTAGAAGAAAGTACAAAGTAATTATACGCAATGAAGCAGCAATTTGTAAGGAAGAGAAAATTGTATTCATGAAGAAACTACGATATTGTGTCTGATCATTACTCTTGGCTACTTAGCCAATAGTGATTTCAGGCAAGTACCTGCAATAGTGGATTTTGGCATGCACGCGCTAATGAAACAGGCATGCTGAACCCAATTTCTCTTTCCTTCTTAGCATCTCTCAAAATATAATTTCTTTCATCAATAAAACAACTAGCCTGCCCACAGCTCTCAAGCCACATATGTGTCACCACCGGTTTGCCCAGGGCCATTGCTTCTAACATGTTCTTCGTACGCACAAAATTATCTGCTACAAAATGTGTAGCATCTGAAATGGAGGGCGCAAGGGGAACGCCTAACCGTCCTATGATCTACAAAGAAAACCTAAGGAGTCACATAATTGCTAAACTGAGTGCTTTAATTATAAGAAACTGAGTGCTTTAATTATAAGTAAATCAAGTGGTAATAGTGTTTACCTTTTTCTGTTGTTTGACAATATCAGCATCTAAGTGATGGCTAAACAAAACACGAACATTTGACATATCCTTTCTTCTTCGCGTATTGAACCCAGAAGTTGGAGAGGAATTGTCGGCTTCCAGTCGTATTAGCTCTCTAGCAATTAATGATCGTGATCTACCTTATTTCCTTGTGCTCTTGGATGGTCTTGCGCCACACAAACTGGTGACACTGCATCTACATCTTTTGAAGGTGTTGTGCATGCTAGAACAGCTGGGTGAATTTTTTCTTTTTCAGATTTGGAATTTCCTTCTGCAACCTCAACTTGACAATTAAAGTCTGCACCTTGCTTGAGTGATGGAGTAGAACAAGGATTGGCCATGTCAGCTGAACCAGCTGTGTGAATAACTGTTCTAGAGAAACAGTTCAACGAAGCATTTTCTGATGAAAATTTTATCGATGACCTTGTTCTCACTCCAGATACGAATACGGCCTTCCTACCATCAGAAGTTGAGCCATCAATTTCAGATTCTATGTGAGTAGAAACTGATCTCTTCTTCCTTTTTGCAGTATCCAGGATTTGAGAAATGCTTTTGACAGTGGCTCTGATGTTTCTTTGACAGTCCTGGGTTGTATACTATCTTTAAGTAGTGAAGAATTCTTCAGGTTGTCATTAATATTTGGGTTCTTTGCAGTGTTCTGCCTCGTTCTCCTCCGTTTCGGGTGGGTAAGGGAAGTTTTTACAGGAGAACCGGCTCTTGCCTGTTTTTCATGCAAATCCTCAGTATCTCGTGCTTTGGTATGGCTCATGAAGTTTCTTTTTACTTCAGCATTTTGAACTGAACCAACATCAGAACATTTCCTCTTTGTTTTACATGATCCACCAGTATCTGTTACAAGTTTATCCTCTCTTGCAATGGTCCCACGAGTTCTTGCACTTATTGTCACATTTGCATCTTTTCCGCAATCAGTAGCTATCTCTTCAGCCTTATCTGATAGTCTACTTGCTTTTGAATGCCTGGTACGTTGTGCAATAGGTGTAGAATTAACACAAAACTCACTTTGTATGAGTTCCTTGCCCACTGAGAATTGGACATTCAGCGTCAGTGAATTTGAACATTCATCAGTCCCATTGGTCGAGGCTCTCTCCACCTGTCCCAGCACCTTCTTCCCGTTGAAAGATACAGAACATTCATTTTCACTGACTAAACTCCTAGCATTTAAATCTCGTTCTAGCTTCTTTCTCCCCCTCTTCGATTTCACTCCCTCTGTGGTGCAGTCCAAACTCCTTTTCCCTTTTGAATTTCTTCTAGAGCAAATGGGAGTTTCCTGCTTTGAATCAGGGGAAATCATCTTTCCTTGCTTAGAGCGTGTTGACACACCTTTCAGATTGGCTGTAGATGAAGTTGACTTTCTAGAGATTGCAGATTTTGAAGTAGTAGTCCCCTTTGTCACACCTTCATTGGGAATTTCAGTCAACTTCCCTGAAGCTGGATGCACATCATTCATTTCATTATTCATAGGAGATCCACATACTAATGCCTCCATAGCTTCAGCTGCCATTTGAGTATCAGGACCAAATTCCTGTACACCTTCTTCGCCTATCTCAGCATCAGTTTCCTCCAATTCCTGATCCAAAGATTTTGAGTTTGACTGCTCGTTTAGATCCTTGAAAAGATTTTTCTTTGTTCTTGTTTCAACTACACGCGCTTTTTCATTTATTAATGAAGTGGTTTGCATTAATCTTGAATCTGAACGAGTTAAATTTTTTATTTTCTGATGAATATTGTGGTTAGCATCTCTGTCCCCAATGTCAGCCTTTCTGGCAGGACCAAAGCTGACACGCCTGGACTTTGGTGGTTGACTACGTGATTTCCGTGCACCGTCTTTTCTTTCAAAGAAGGAATCTCTTCTTTTAGTGAAAAACTCACCTCCTCCCTCATCTTCCAGACTGTCAATCCACTCAAAGGTTCCTGTCTTCCCAACTGGACTTCTATAATCAGTTTTTTTAGCCAAAACTTGAGCACCTTTTGCACTTGAAATGGCTGGGAACTTTACCATGTCTTTACTGTTTCCAGTGTTTGCTTCTTGAGACAATCCCAAATCATTAACCACAAGAAACTTATCCACAACATCCAATGCATTAGCTTGGGAAAAATCTCCTGGTTCTTGGGACTCTACATAGCTCAATCCTGCAATATTACTATCCGGGTCAAGAGAACCAGGAGAATCCACCTGTCCAGTAGTGCTGTTAGGTTTGCATGTGGTTTCTTCCTCAGCAGATGTCAGCTCATAGAGAAGTTTTTTTACTACTGGGTTATTGGTTCTGCTCTTACTTTCATCTCTATGGTAGTCCTCTGTACACTTCTGGGAGTTCTTAGTCTCACGGTCCCCGACTGTTTCACCTCCTTTGTTACCAAGAACAGTACGATCTGCTGTGCTATCTGGCCATGTCACCAACCCATTGGCACCAGTCTGACCACCTGCATCATTGACTTGGTTGTTATGGTTTTCACCATTGCTAAATGAAGATTGCAACTCAATGTTGAGTGCCTTGGAGGTGATGCTCTGAGCAGCAGCAAGGCCAGAAGAACGTAATGATGCTGCACGGACAGCTGCAATGCTCCTCACAGATCCTATGTAAGATGAAAAGAAATTTCGCATCAGCATGAGGGAAGAAAAAGTGATTTGAATAGTGCCAAATTCACTGGCCAAGGACCCTGTAATCAACCAACTTCCACTTGTGATTAAACCAATTTCAGGAGGAAAAATCATCAACAACTATCATTACCATTATTGGACTTGCAAGAATCTCCACTTAGCGGTAACTCTGAAGAAACATGGTCTCCTGCTGAAATATAAGATAAGTGTGAAACAACACAGTCTTCATTAAGTAAATACCAAAACATATATGAAATATCAAATGAAAATGTTCCACTGGAAAATTAAAAAACAAAACCAAGATGGACACTAATATTAGTTAAAAGAAATAGAAAAGCATGTGAGGTTCAAAATCAACAGTTTTCTGCAGCCTGTCTCATTACCGGCATGCAAATGACTAAAACCTTTTAAGCTTACAGAAATTTGAAGCCAATAAACAATGGAAGCATGTAATATTTAGATCCCAAATGAGTGGTGAACTAGGACATGTTCCAACATAAGCTGATATTTCGCGATAAGTTCAACTTAATACACACACAAATATGCCTCCCTGCCTCAAACAATAAAGAAGAAAGGCTACTCTAAATGAGCAGTATCCTAATCTTCAATGAACTTGTAACTCAAGTTGCAGAAACACTTTGTTGATTTCTATTATACATCCGAAAGGTGCATCAAACATATAGCTATCACATAACAGAGTCCATACGTAACATGGGGACATCTCCTCTTGTAAATATACATGCTTATCATACTTGTGATCTCATAGCCGTGATAGTATCTGAAATTACAAAAGTGTAATCTCATATACACTTACATGTTGAATTTAGTACCTGTGTGGTGTTCTTGGGTGTACACTCGCAACTAGAATAAGATTGCTCGAATAGGGAAGTTTCACATGGGTGCAACTCGTAAACATACAACGTTAGCGGGATTACTATGTCACTGTATTCGATCCATTTAGTAATTTATTTCATTACCATGACTTCTCATGATCTGAATAGCACCAGCCAGGATGTAGTTGTTCTGAGCTTGAAAATTTTTATTGGCGTGACTTTTGAAAAGAAGAATAAAATGACCAGATTTCACTTCTACTTAAAGAAGATAATCTTTCGTGTGAGCACCATGAAACTGTCATTGCCAAACAAACATCAGCAGATGGGATATGTAAATTCCTCCTAAATGCTATCTAAGCATTTGACTCTATAGGTGCCAAATCCTAGGAGAAGGCCAAGAATAGCATTAAAAGGTGAAGCCTTTGAACTGAAAAGATCATTATCAATGAATTGGCGTTTCTCCTCGATTTATCCAATTACGCGGGTAAAAAGATTTCATCTTTTCTCTACTGCCAGTCAGCCACATATTACACAACTAAAAGAGCGATCTTTTTGACAAAAATAGTTTAACAATTCATCCAATTCACCACATCAACGTTGCAAATTCACTCAAAATAAACCAACATCAAATCAATAACTTACCTTTACTAGTCCCCTCATCATCCGTCGAAGCGTCAGAATCCACCCCATCCCTCTCAACCCCTTCATCCCCAATCTCGCACTCGTCGTCACCAACAATCTGAGTCTCGATCCAGTCATCGATCCCGTTTTCGTCATCGCCTTCGTCAACGGCCTGCGTCTCCCCGTAAAGAATCGAATCGTCCATCTGCCTCTCGGTCTCGACGGCTAGGGTTTCGCCCAGCGGGACCGTGCCTCCTCGATAATCGTCATAATAATCCTCATCGATCGGGTTTCCTGAAGCAGAGAGAGGGAGGGGGCGAGATGTGAAATTGTAACTGTAGAGGGCGGGGGAAAAGCAAAAAAAAGGATGTTTTTTTCGCAGTACCTGATGAGTGGTCGCCGTCGCCGTCGCCGTCGCCGTCGCCGTCGTCTAAGCGCTGGGTTTCTTCCAGATCGCGAGGAGGGGGCATTTTGTAAATGGTGGTGGGGTAGTTGTAAAGGGGGGATTTTTATTTTTGGAGGCGCGGGGGGCCGACGAAGGCGGCGGTTGAGAAGAGGAAGGCCAAGATGAGAGATTTTGGAGGGAAACGGGGAGAGAGAGGAAATGGCCGACTACAGTGCTCTCAGGACTCCGTACTCTATTAAGCTGTTCATACGAATGAGTCGGGTCGGCCCGGTTAATCTATACGACCCGGCCCGGCTTGGCCCACAGGCCTAGACCGGCCCAGGCGCGCCTCTTCCTATTGGTGCACTTGAGCAGGTCAGGCCGCGTTAAATTTTAGTCACCAGGACTTTGAGGAGTTTTGTAATTTTTTCTGCAAATTCTTCCAACTGCCATTATGAGTTGAAAAATAGTCGTTGCAGACTATTATAATTTTTTTTTTTTTTTTTTACACATAAGTCACAACGACTAGATTGAGTCAAATATTGAAAGTTTTGCAAAAAAAATTACATTTTAACATTCTCCCCTCTATAAATACATTATTTTCCTCACTTCATTTTATCACAACAAAAATCTTTTAAAATCTCTAAAAATTCTCTATAAATTTATACTCTTTACAAATTACGATTTTTTTCTAGTTCTCACGCTCTCTCAAAGTCTCAAGCTCTCCAATCTCTGTATGATTACCTTGCTAGTGTGTGGTAACATTCCTATATTCTTCTCAAATTTAGTTTAGCATTCCCGTAATTAAAATGAATTCACACTCTTCATCAGCAGATTAGAGTCATGCTTCTTCTTCTAGATATCATGCTAATTTAGAATTGACTAGTCAAGAATGGAATGAGTTGCATATGTTTTTACCCGACACTCCAGCTTTTTCATTGACATAACCACAATCCACATATTTTATTTTATTTTTTGAACTTGCTAATCCACCTTCTACTTCTGCCAAAATATTAACTTTCAACACAGAACGAAAATCCAATGTTTGAAAACATTTTAAAAAAGACACTACTAATGGAGTTAGAAAGACGGTATGCAAGTTTTGTCAATGTGTTTCTTATGTTTTTCTCAATAATTATAGAACCGGTTCCCTAAAGAGGATATTAGGGTAAAACATTCACAGAACCAACCACAGCAAACACAATTTTTCACTTTAGGTGGCAAATTAAGTACTTTTAATTATAATCGTCAAACAGGTAAAACAAGTTTAGCTAAATATCTTATTTGGAGTGAACAACCTTTTAGTTTTGCTAAAAATGAAGCATTCCTAAACTTTATTAGAGCAACTCATAATCCAGAATATGATCCATTCAGTAAGGATACTATTAAAATGAAAATGTACAGTATTGTTGAAGAACGATAAATTTTAATTGTAACTTTTTCTTTTATGTCACAAAGAGTTGCAATTACTTTTGATTGTAGGGAAGCTCTCAACGGCTTTCATGACATAATTGTTATTGCACATTTTAGTGACTCTGATTGGGTTTTAAACAATAGAATTATTGGCTTTAAAAAAAAATCCTCACAATATTTCAAATCTTAGTCAGACTATTCATTAGGTTATAGAGGTTTCTGACTTGATTCTAATTTTTTTCTATTTAAATTAACAATAGCATAATACTGTTGAAATTATGATTTTAAAAAATTATTTTAAACTAGTTTTGCATGACAAAAATTTTCATATTCTGTGTGTATGTCACATCATTAACTTATGTATACATGATGGTTTAAAAAGTATAGATAATTATATTCAAAATTTAATAATTACTATTTTTTTATTAAAGTAGTGAGCCAATGAGGCAAAACTTTAAACATATTTGTTCTGACTTAGCACTATCAATTAAAAGATTATTTTAAGATATAAGAACTCGTTGGAACTCAATATATAATATATTGAGTAAAGTTATTCTTTATAGAACTGCAATAGATCTGTTTATTCCACGAAATTGCCAGATCAATTTATTTCCAATGACGAATGGAAAATCGGTGAAGTAATTTGTGAATTTCTAAAAAATTAAATAAGTAACATGATTATTTCCTGGGATTTATTATCTTACAACTAGTTTAGTGTTTTACGAGTAAATTGAAATTATTGAAGTGTTTTCTACATACCTAGATGATTTATTGCTTAAACATATTATTTCTTCTATGGAGAAAAAATTCAATAAGTATTTTAAAGATTTTTCTTTTATATTTTATTTTGTTGTTATTTTGGATCCTACTATTAAATTTGAAGGATGTAAATATTTACTTGAAAATTTTTTCTGATTCTACCCTAGTATGAATAGATATTGAGAATTTTATAAAAAATTTGTATTATCTTTATGAAACACAATTTGAAAATAAATAATCTAATTCATCATCCAACCTGCAGCTTCATCTAGGCATAGAAGTTCTTTAATATTTGGCATAGAAGTTCTTTAATATTTGGTTTATTATCAGCATCAAAAAGGTCAAGAAGCTTTTGTACATTGAATGAGTTTAATTATTATATGCCTCGTATCATAACTCCTGACATTGATGCAGACTTAGAATTTAAAATTTTTAATATTTTGACCTGATGGAAATCACGAAAATCAACTAATCCCTCTTGCCTCCGCAATAGCATTGGAGTCTATTTTTAGTACAACTGGTCGAGTGCTGACTGATAAGAGAAATCGCCTTGCGTCATAAGCCATCGAGATGACCATCTGTTGAAAGGATTGGCCAGATGCGGAGACGAGAAGCCAAAATAATTCAGTCGATGAAATCATTAAAGACTCTCCAAAAGATAATTGAAGAAATGAAGATCTACAATATTTGAAGACTTTTAATTTGTATGCATGAAAGATAGAATATTAGATGACTTATAATTTCTAAACATGAATGATAAATTTCTAAATTTTTTTAATCTTGATACTTCAATTATATTTGTATCAATTTATCTATTTTATTGAATTATTAATAAAAATCTAACATTTGCATTTCACAACTTGTAGCAAATTTGTCAATTATTGTGGAACTTTTTTGGATTTTTTATTATTTTATTTGGGATTTTTAATATTTTTTTGAGAATTTTAATAACTAGCTAAAGCTTAATTTATTTTTTTATTTTTTTAATGATTAGCTCGGCTTAAGCCCAACACAGACTGGTTTGCAAGTCGGGCCGCCCATTATTAAGCGAGCGGTGCGGGCTGTAACGCCCTGTCTTAGCGAGTACGGAGACGCTACTACAACGTATATACGCAGGACAAAAATATCCTCACATATTACGCTAAGCATCAGTACATGCAAGAATTAGGGTATGAATCACAGATGTAATATACATTCCAATAAAATAGTACAAATATACAATTATTACATAGTGTGATCTAATATTACATGAACATTACATCACGAGGAGGCGTAAAAGTAAGATTAACAAAGTGCTAATACTATAAAAGATTGCTCACGGGCTACAAAAGAAAATCTCGCTAGCCTGTCAAGAAAGGCGGAAGGGAAAGAGCTATGGCTAATCCGCTTGCTTTAGGAAAAGCTTGGTCTTCCACGGACGGTGCGCTAGACTTTCACTGCGCGCTCTGAGATCTGGACATGCAGATTCAGGGGTTGTCAGAAAGCAACCCAACGAGTACGTAAAATAAAACCAAGTGACGTGCACAGACAAGCACATGTGTACATGATCATAGTGATGTGACTCAGTCATGCAAGTACAAACCAATAAATCAGAAATTAGAATAGTAGCACAGACGTGATATCACACAAGGGGCAAGTAATGTACTTTAGTTATACAATAATAATTAGTATCATCTGTTATTTTAATCATTCCCTTTCAGTGTCTCATACCGCTGACAATTCGTACTAGAGTCCGTTCTCTAACAGAACTCATCTGAATGATGACACACAGATATCATTATCCGAACAAGAGAGTGACCAAATAACACACGCTCCTGATGTTATTATTGTTGGGTACTAAATGCATCAAGTACCGATCTGATTGACTAGTGCACTGAGGATGAGATCATCATACCAATACCAGGACCGAGTAACAGGAATAATGAGTCTGATCAATAACAATGTATATAAAAGGTGCATTGAGGGCGCAATGTGGGACTATAGAGGTGGCCCCTACGGACCCAAGAGGTGGCCCCCGCCACGTGTGTGGCGTGGCACTTTGCTCTGTGTGGCACGACACTTTGCTCTGTGTGGCACTTAGCTGCACACATCGTTCCTCCGTGTCCAGGTATAGGAGTGTCATGTGACATGATATAAGAACCATGCACGTAACAGGTCAGGTGTTATGTACATAAGTAATGCAAGTATAAATCAATCAAAATCAAGCAGCATAACATGAAATCAGATTATTATATTATTATTTCTCGTTCGACTCATATGTTTTGGTATGTGTCCCAGTATCCCAACACATACATCCACTTATGAGTAAAATGAGATTGGTTATTGAAAACTGGTGGTATATCAACAAACTATGTTTATAATGGGCCTCGTACATACCTGAGACAACGGGCCGGGTGTTCCTGTAACGCCCCGATCGGGTTTGGAGAGTTACTGTGACGTATATGTGCAGGGCAAAAATACCCTCACATATATACGCTAAGCAACATTACATGTAAGAATCAGAGTACGAAAGTACGTGGTGCATTATACATTCCAAAAAAAAAGTACAATTACAAAGTTATCATAAGATGTGACATTATATTACAAGCATATTATATCACCGCTAGGCGCAAAAGTAAGAATACAAGGAGATATACAAGTATGAACAGTACAAAAAGTGCTCACGAGATACAAAAGAAAACTTGAGAGTCGAGCAGGTGGGTCTGGAAGAAAGGATCCCGGACGGGCTATCACTGATCCACTACGCTACCATTGCGCAACTCTGATCAACAGAGAGTCCACCACGGTCCAAACTCCGGGATCTAAACATGCAGGTCCTAGGGAGTCAAAAAGCTACCCAACGAGTGATAAGATGAGTGTCAGGTGGCGTGCATAGACATGCACACGTGTATTCAGTAAATCCAAGTCAAAAAACATATATTGAAAAGCGTGTCGTGGGCACATACACACATGAGCAGGTAATGAGACAGTAAGTAAAGTAAATGTAGCAAAATCAGTTGTACAAGTTCAAATTACGGATCCGTGAGATTAGTACGTCGAAAGAATTTCAAACAAGAAAATTCTCATATATATATCTTATACCTCACGTCACCATAACCTGAGTTCATACAACTCGAGTTATCTCCTAAACTAAGAAAATAGCATAAAACTGATAAAATTGAATGCGGCCAAAACCAGTTATACAAGCTCAGTTTATGGCTTCATAAGACTAGTACGTCGAAGGAATAATCCAAACAAGAAAACCTTATATATATACACCTTATGTTGTAACGCCCGATCCCACGGATACGGAGACGTCACTGCGACGTATATACGTAGGTCAAAAGGTGCCCCCACGTATATATGCTAAGCATAAAAGTACAACAAAGATCAGAGTATACGACAAAGCGTGGTATATTCATATGCCAACTCAAAAGTATAAATACAAAGTTATACAGGATATGATAACCATTACACTATACAAGTGTATTGTTCTCACAACCAAGTCCAAAAAGTAAAGTCTACAACATGTACACAAAATGCTCACTAGGTGGGGGAAGATCCCGTGAGTCAAAAGTGAGGAGTCTGGCACGAGGGGTCTGGGACTAATCAGCCTGCTCACTAAGATAGACTTGATCCTCTGTGGATGGCTCCACTTCGATCCAAGCCTCTGAATCTGAACATACAAATCCAAGGGAGTCAGGACCTCCCAACAATGAACAGGCTACAGCCAAATGGCTAAGAAACATGAATAAGGAAAGCTGGAACAGTATAATGAATATCGGATAACAAGTAATGAAAGCAATACAAGATAATGATGAAATGGCAATGATCCACAATTAACGACTATTATTATTATTACTTGTCTTACTGTGATATCTAGCTATGTGACCCAGCGTCCCAGCGCACATAGATCCATATCCTAGTAATACAAGGTTGTTATTGGAAACAGCGGGGGTATCAACGAACTATGTTTACAGTGGGTCCCGTGCATGCCCGGGACCACGGTCCAGGGTGTTCCGTTGCTTGATGACGGAACCAGCCGCAAGGCCTATCAGGAGGGACTTATGTATGCCCTTTGTCATGACAGTATTCAGGAATAGGGAGCAAGCACTCCCCTCGGTCCCCTGGAGGCCCTCAGGTTAGACCGGAATATGATTGTACAATATACCTAATGCCACTGTAAACACGAACACATATCGATATCCGCATGTTTCCCCCGACCCATATATAAGTGGTCCATTTTATACAAAAGTCGAGTGTATCATGCTTGGTTTAAGAGATAGCATGATGAGGGGTGGTATTCACTATTTAACAAGTTATGAAATGAGAAAATACAATAGCATGTCATGAAGTAACAAGTAGTGAGATCTGTCCAGTAACATATCCTGTAATACCAGTTATGAAGTATGAACAAGAATAATATGTCACACATGTATCAATGATAAGATCCAATTTCAGGAAAGAAATCAACTAAGTCAAACAGTCAGAATTAGTCGACTAGATGGAAGGGTTAGTCGACTAATAGGGGTCTTAAGTCGACTAATAGTCTGGATGAGTCGACTAAAACTGGGTTCCAGAGAGTTGGAATTCTGTTTCAGGAAAAGTTAGTCGACTATGGTGAAATGTGTAGTCGACTAACAGATACCTAAGTCGACTAATAGTGGGGCTAAGTCGACTAAAACTGTGATACAGAGAGTTGGTGTTTCTGGTTCAGAAAAAGGTTAGTCGACTAGGGTCAAGAGAATAGTCGACTAGGGGTCTCTAGTCGACTGGAAATCTGGTCTAGTCGACTAAAACTGTGAAATCAGAAAAGGTTAAGTTTCAACTAAGGTGGGTTAGTCGACTAGTCCCTAGGTCAAGTCGACTAATCGTGGGAAAAACAGTGACAGAACAGATTTTCTGGTGGTTGTGTTTGATGGTTTAAAAATGTGATTTTGATGTCATATGTGTACAAGATATGAAGGCACAATTACAATAGGAATTTATCAAGTCTTGGTGAGTAAAAATACTCACAAGGAATGGTTATGTGAAGCTTATACGAGTTCCGAAAGGTCGTAGTCGACGATATCACCAACTTGATCTTTGGCGATATACGATACGATCCCAAATCCAAGAGTTGTGGTTGCTTGAGAAGGAGATGAAGACCTTGGTGTTGTTTTGGAAGTAGGTGGTTGAGTTTGAGATGGAGGAGGAAATGTGAAGGTTAATTTCTTGGTGAAGTGAAGAAAAGAGAAAAGAATTGTAAAGGAAAAGATTATATAGGATTTGGATTTGTAGAGGAGATGTAATTAAGGAATTTGAGAGGGGGTTTTGTGTAAAAAGGGGAGGATGAGGTGTCTCCCTTGGCCAATCATGGCCGGCCAAAGAAGAGAGAGAGAGAGAAGGGCATTAATGGTAGAAGAGTGTGGAGTTTTGTGGAGTTTGTTGGAAAATTGGAAAAATTGGAATTTTTGGAAATTGGAAATCTTGTGGTTTGTGAAGGAAGGAAAGGAAAATAAGAGAAGGAAAAAGGAAAAGAATTTATAAAATGAAGATATTTTCTTGGTCTCCAAAAAAAAATATCGGGAACACAGATTCTTGGGTTTAAGTCTAAGATGCGGAAAACATTTCGGAAAATACCGAAATCGTCCGAAATTCAAGTATCTCGGAACGACTCGTAAATTTTACCAAAAATCAATAATAATGTATGAAGACTTATAGTGAAACCCGTTTGAAGAAATACTTTATAGTTTTAAAGCTAAAAATCCCGGAATCAGTTATCTACCGACTCCGTTGGAATTTTCATAAATTCATAAAATTCTCAGAAAATGTATTTAGATAGAAAACAGGATTCTAAGAAATAAAGCCTAAAGGACTTTCTAGAAATTCCTAACTGTTTGGAAAATAAAAATTCGGGAATCGATCAGTGACACTGGTCGACACCATGGTTTGAAGAAATTCATTTTAATTCAGGAAAAATCCAGAAAATCATATAAAATCTAATATATTAGAAAATGATATTTGAAATTGAAATCGGTCAAATACGGAAAGTAAATCGAAAAATACGATCGAAAAGCTGAATACGCAACTAAGTACGTATTCCGGAAACGGGGTATTACAATCCATCCACCTTACAAAAATTTCGTCCTCGAAATTTCGTAAAGTGAAAGGTAACAAGTAGAGAAGGATAAGATGGAAGAAACAGTAGAGAAGAATAGAAGGAAAGAGTCTTACCAATCAAGATGTGAAGAGTTGAGGGTAACGCTCACGGATAACGTCCTCTCGTTCCCACGTGGCCTCTCCTGGCGCATGTCTGTTCCAAGACACCAACACTAATGGTATAGCCTTGTTCTTCAGTGTCTTGACACTCTTATCCAAAATGGCCATCGGCTGCTCTTGATATGATAAGTCCGGCTGTAGTTCCAGTTCGGAATGATCCAGAATATGACTATCATCCTTGACATACTTCCTCAACTGAGACACGTGGAAAACATTGTGCACTCCGTCCAAAGATGGCGGTAATGCCAATCTGTAAGACACATCTCCCACTCGGTCCAAAATCTCGAATGGGCCGATATATCTCGGACTAAGCTTTCCACGAATACCGAACCGGATTACACCTTTGGTAGGTGATATCCTCAAAAACACATGATCTCCAACTCCGAATTCAATGGCCTTCTCTGTGAATCTGCCCAACTCTTCTGCCTACTCTGAGCTGCCCTGAGATGATCTCTGATGATCCTGACTTTCTCTGTTGTCTGAATCAGGATCTCTGGTCCCAATAGTCTTCTCTCACCGACTTCATCCCAACAAATCGGTGATCTACATTTCCTTCCATACAGTGCCTCAAATGGTGCCATCTTGATACTTGCCTGATAGCTGTTATTATAAGAAAACTCAGCCAAGTGAAGATGATCTTCCCATGATCCCTTAAACTCAATCATGCAGGCTCTTAGCATATCTTCAAGGATCTGGATAGTCCTTTCAGATTGTCCGTCTGTCTGAGGATGATATGATGTACTGAATTTCAGACGAGTTCCCAGACTCTCTTGGAGACTTTCCCAGAAATGAGATCTAAATCTGGTGTCTCTATCTGATACAATACTAACAGGAACTCCATGTAGACGAACTATCTCCTTCATGTATTTGTCTGCCAAAACCTCTGTGTCTGACCCACCCTGAATGGTATGAAGTGAGCTGACTTGGTGAGGCGATCAATGATTACCCACACAGCATTATTACCTTTGGGACTACGAGGTAATGCCGTGACAAAATCCATGGTGATGTGCTCCCACTTCCATTCGGGTATCGGTAAAGGTTGTAGAAGTCCGGCTGATCTCTGATGCTCTATCTTTATCTGCTGGCACACCAAGCACTTGGCTACATACTGAGCTATCTCCCTTTTCATAGCATTCCACCAAAACTGCTTCTTGATGTCCTGATACATCTTGTTTCCCCCCGGGTGTATGGAATATGCTGAACTGTGTGCTTCCTCTAAAATCTTCTGTCTGACTTCTCCTTGGGGAACACAAGTCTGCTACCAAAATATAGAGCACCATCTGGATGAATACAGATATCAGTCCTCAATCCAGCCTCTACCTGATCTCGGAATTTCTGTAATCTGGGATCTCCCTTTTGAGCTTCTTTGATCTCATCTATCAATGTTGGCTGAATCTGTAAAGTCATAAACTGTCCTGCCTTCTCAGTTCCTCGAACCAACAGTAAGTCCAATCTGATGAAGTCTTGAATCAACTCCCTCTGCTGAGTGATTTGGACTAGCACTCTATTCTCTGGCATCCTGCTCAGTGCATCTGGAACTGTATTGACCTTGCCTGGATGATATTGCAAGTCAATATCATAGTCCGCCATAAGTTCAAGCCACCTCCTCTGCCTCATGTTCAACTCTTTCTGTGAGAAGATATACTTGAGGCTCTTGTGATCCGTGTATATCAACACTTTGTCTCCCAGAAGATAATGCCTCCAGATCTTCAAAGCAAATATCACAGCTGCTAGCTCCAAGTCATGAGTTGGGTAATTCCGCTCATGAGTCTTCAGTTGCCTAGATGCATATGCTATAACATGATCATGTTGCATAAGTACACATCCCAGGCCTTTTCCTGATGCATCACTGAATATGACCATCCCTCCTCTCCCTGAGGGAGTCTTCAAGATTGGAGCTGAATGAGCCTCTGCTTCAATTGCTCAAATGCTGCGGTACACTCCTCTGTCCAAATGTACCTTTCCCCTTTCCTGGTGAGCTGGGTTAATGGGGCTGCAATCCTGGAGAAATCTTGGACAAAGCGTCTGTAATATCCAGCTAGTCCAAGAAAACTCTTAATCTCAGTCACCGTCCTTGGAATTGGCCAATCTTTCACCGCCTGGACTTTGCTGGGGTCAACTGAAATTCCTTCTGCTGAAACCATGTGTCCAAGGAAGGCTATACTGTCCAACCAGAAATCACACTTGCTCCTCTTAGCATGAAGCTGCTCCTGCTGGAGAGTTTGCAACACAATCCTCAAGTGTTCTGCATGCTCCCTGTTGTTCTTTGAATAGATCAGGATGTCATCTATAAAAACAACAACAAACTGATCCAGATAGGGCGAGAACACTCGGTTCATCAAATCCATGAAAACTGCAGGGGCATTAGTGACTCCGAAAGGCATAACTAGAAACTCATAGTGGCCATAACGGGTCCTGAATGCCGTCTTCAGAATATCTTCTTTCTTTACCCTCAGCTGATGGTAACCCGACTGTAAATCCAATTTAGAGAATACTCGGGCTCCATGAAGCTGATCAAACAAATCATCAATCCTGGGTAAGGGATACTTGTTCTTGATGGTAACTTTGTTCAATTCTCTATAATCAATACAAAGCCTTTTACCACCATCCTTCTTGTTCGCCAACAGTACTGGAGCTCCCCATGGTGAAGTACTTGGCCGAATCAATCCCTTGTCTGAGTATTCCTGCAGTTGCTTCTTCAGAATCTCTAACTCTGTCGGTGCCATCCTGTACGGAGCCTTGGATATAGGAGCTGCTCCAGGAATAGTCTCAATAGAGAACTCAATCACCCTTTCCGGTGGAAGTCCTGAGATCTCAGCAAACACTCCTGGGAATTCATCCCACACCGGTACTCCCTTCTGAACCTCCGAAGTAGTCATCCGAGTCTTTCCCTTGGTAGACTTCACCTCTCCACTAAATTGGAATTCCGGCTGAAGAGGGATCCTGAAATTAATCTTCCTCTCCCTACAGTCAATCACTGCATAGTACTGACTGAGCCAGGTCATGCCTAAGATTACGTCGTACCCTCTGGTGTCTAGTACGAGCATATCTATGGCCAAGATCTTATCACAAAGTTCTACTGGACAATCAGTACAAACTCTAGAGGATATGACTACCCCATTCCCTGTACTAATCTCCCATTTGTGGTCTAATGATCTAACAGGTATAGAATGCAATGCCACAAAATGATCTGAGATATAACAGTGGGATGCGCCTGAATCGAATAGAGCGAGAACAGGTTTTGAATGAACTCTGATGTTACCTGTTATCACTTCCTCTGAAGCCTCAGCCTCTTCTGCTGTCAGATTGTAAGCCTGACCTCTACCACGCCCTGCTGCAGTCCTGGCTCCTCTCTGGACTGGGCGAACAACATGCTGTGGAGGAAGGGAAGAGCTCTCCTCATCACTGGTCCTTGGTTCCTCTGTCCAAGTGGCCCTGGAAGTACCCTCTGTCCATTTGGTCCTTGAAGTGTTGGCACAGCTTGACCGGCTACCCCCATTCTCCTGTGTGGACATGCTTCTATGGAATGATCTCGGGATCCACACACCAAACATAGTCCATTTGCCCTACGGCAATTTTGCTGAGAATGTCCTGGTTTCTGTCAAAAGTTGCAGATAGGACCTGATTGAGCCATCTGGTAAGGTGCTGGTCTGAATGGTTGTCTCATCTGGACCTTCGCTGCTCTGTATGGGCCTCCTCTTCCCATTGGTGGAAACGGCCTCTCATGGCCTGATTCCTCATCTGATTCACTTTCTTCTTCTCAAGCCCACGCTCTACCTCTCGAGCTATGGTGAGAACTTCTGAATAGGTCTTCAGTTGCTGGGGCATTAAGAAAAACTGTATATCCATCTGTAATCCCTGCTGGAATCTGCTTGCCCGCTTCTCCTCATCCGTCACCATATACGGAGCAAAGCGGCTAAGCCTGAGAAATTCCGCGATACTCATCCACGGATTTGTTCCACTGCTGGAGTTTGATAAACTGCTCTTCCATGTCCTTCTGAGCAGTAGCAGGGAAGAATCTACTGTAAAAACTTTTGGAGAACGTTGTCCCAGGTGACAGGCTTCTCCAATCTGGCCTCCTCAGCTAGCCACCAAGTTCTAGCTATGTCTTTCAGCTGAATCTTGGCGACCTCCACTTGGTTCTCCTTTGGTACTCTGGCTGCATTCAGCAAATCGGTGGTGTCCGTCAGCCATTGCTCAGCATCCAGGGGTTTCTCTTCACCGTGAATATGGCTGGTTGTAGCCTCCTGAAATCTGAAATATTCCCCGGCCTCTGTTCCTTTGGAGTTGTCAACTCTTGCCGGAGAAGTTCCGTCTGTTGCTGCTGGTTCTCCCATCATCGTCTGAATGACCCGTAGAATATCCACATTCTCTCCCGTGGGTCCATTCGATGATTGCCCGGAGTGGTTACATCCCGTCCTTCTCTCCATACCGAGTTGGGAAAAGATAACTGGAATTTGGAAACAAATGGAAGGAGTTTAGGACACAAGGGAAGGAATCAAGAAGGACTCAATAACTTTGTACATTGTAGTTGGCATTAGCAAATTTCAGTAATATGCTGCTTGATTGTACTTTAGGTTTGAGAGCCTAAGCTCTGATACCAACCTGTAACGCCCCGATCCCACGGATACGGAGACGTCACTGCGACGTATATACGTAGGTCAAAAGGTGCCCCCACGTATATATGCTAAGCATAAAAGTACAACAAAGATCAGAGTATACGACAAAGCGTGGTATATTCATATGCCAACTCAAAAAGTATAAATACAAAGTTATACAGGATATGATAACCATTACACTATACAAGTGTATTGTTCTCACAACCAAGTCCAAAAAGTAAAGTCTACAACATGTACACAAAATGCTCACTAGGTGGGGAAGATCCCGTGAGTCAAAAGTGAGGAGTCTGGCACGAGGGGTCTGGGACTAATCAGCCTGCTCACTAAGATAGACTTGATCCTCTGTGGATGGCTCCACTTCGATCCAAGCCTCTGAATCTGAACATACAAATCCAAGGGAGTCAGGACCTCCCAACAATGAACAGGCTACAGCCAAATGGCTAAGAAACAGAATAAGGAAAGCTGGAACAGTATAATGAATATCGGATAACAAGTAATGAAAGCAATACAAGATAATGATGAAATGGCAATGATCCACATTAACGACTATTATTATTATTACTTGTCTTACTGTGATATCTAGCTATGTGACCCAGCGTCCCAGCGCACATAGATCCATATCCTAGTAATACAAGGTTGTTATTGGAAACAGCGGGGGTATCAACGAACTATGTTACAGTGGGTCCCGTGCATGCCCGGGACCACGGTCCAGGGTGTTCCGTTGCTTGATGACGGAACCAGCCGCAAGGCCTATCAGGAGGGACTTATGTATGCCCTTTGTCATGACAGTATTCAGGAATAGGGAGCAAGCACTCCCCTCGGTCCCCTGGAGGCCCTCAGGTTAGACCGGAATATGATTGTACAATATACCTAATGCCACTGTAAACACGAACACATATCGATATCCGCATGTTTCCCCCGACCCATATATAAGTTGGTCCATTTTATACAAAAGTCGAGTGTATCATGCTTGGTTAAGAGATAGCATGATGAGGGGTGGTATTCACTATTTAACAAGTTATGAAATGAGAAAATACAATAGCATGTCATGAAGTAACAAGTAGTGAGATCTGTCCAGTAACATATCCTGTAATACCAGTTATGAAGCATGAACAAGAATAATATGTCACACATGTATCAATGATAAGATCCAATTTCAGGAAAGAAATCAACTAAGTCAAACAGTCAGAATTAGTCGACTAGATGGAAGGGTTAGTCGACTAATAGGGGTCTTAAGTCGACTAATAGTCTGGATGAGTCGACTAAAACTGGGTTCCAGAGAGTTGGAATTCTGTTTCAGGAAAAGTTAGTCGACTATGGTGAAATGTGTAGTCGACTAACAGATACCTAAGTCGACTAATAGTGGGGTTAAGTCGACTAAAACTGTGATACAGAGAGTTGGTGTTTCTGGTTCAGAAAAAGGTTAGTCGACTAGGGTCAAGAGAATAGTCGACTAGGGGTCTCTAGTCGACTGGAAATCTGGTCTAGTCGACTAAAACTGTGAAATCAGAAAAGGTTAAGTTTCAACTAAGGTGGGTTAGTCGACTAATCGTGGGAAAAAACAGTGACAGAACAGATTTTCTGGTGGTTGTGTTTGATGGTTTAAAAATGTGATTTTGATGTCATATGTGTACAAGATATGAAGGCACAATTACAATAGGAATTTATCAAGTCTTGGTGAGTAAAAATACTCACAAGGAATGGTTATGTGAAGCTTATACGAGTTCCGAAAGGTCGTAGTCGACGATATCACCAACTTGATCTTTGGCGATATACGATACGATCCCAAATCCAAGAGTTGTGGTTGCTTGAGAAGGAGATGAAGACCTTGGTGTTGTTTGGAAGTAGGTGGTTGAGTTTGAGATGGAGGAGGAAATGTGAAGGTTAATTTCTTGGTGAAGTGAAGAAAGAGAAAAGAATTGTAAAGGAAAAGATTATATAGGATTTGGATTTGTAGAGGAGATGTAATTAAGGAATTTGAGAGGGGGTTTTGTGTAAAAAGGGGAGGATGAGGTGTCTCCCTTGGCCAATCATGGCCGGCCAAAGAAGAGAGAGAGAGAGAAGGGCATTAATGGTAGAAGAGTGTGGAGTTTTGTGGAGTTTGTTGGAAAATTGGAAAAATTGGAATTTTTGGAAATTGGAAATCTTGTGGTTTGTGAAGGAAGGAAAGGAAAATAAGAGAAAGGAAAAAGGAAAGAATTTATAAAATGAAGATATTTTCTTGGTCTCCAAAAATGAAAATATCGGGAACACAGATTCCTGGGTTTAAGTCTAAGATGCGGAAAACATTTCGGAAAATACCGAAATCGTCCGAAATTCAAGTATCTCGGAACGACTCGTAAATTTTACCAAAAATCAATAATAATGTATGAAGACTTATAGTGAAACCCGTTTGAAGAAATACTTTATAATTTTAAAGCTAAAAATCCCGGAATCAGTTATCTACCGACTCCGTTGGAATTTTCATAAATTCATAAAATTCTCAGAAAAAGTATTTAGATAGAAAACAGGATTCTAAGAAATAAAGCCTAAAGGACTTTCTAGAAATTCCTAACTGTTTGGAAAATAAAAATTCGGGAATCGATCAGTGACACTGGTCGACACCATGGTTTTGAAGAAATTCATTTTAATTCAGGAAAAATCCAGAAAATCATATAAAATCTAATATATTAGAAAATGATATTTGAAATTGAAATCAGTCAAATACGGAAAGTAAATCGAAAAATACGATCGAAAAGCTGAATACGCAACTAAGTACGTATCCGGAAACGGGGTATTACATATGTCTTATGTTCACCGTAATCTGAGTTCATACAATCTGAATTACAAAACAACACGAAGAATTATTAATTAGCATTTTATTATTATTACTCGTCCTACCTATATATCTAGGTATGTGTCCTAGCGTCCCAACACACATACATTCATATATGAGTAAGTTAAGGTTATTATTGGAAACTGATGAGAAAACTAATGAGTTCTGTTTACAATGGGTCCCGTGCATACCCGGGAC
Organism: Agave tequilana; assembly: GCA_038442645.1. Taxonomy (NCBI): domain Eukaryota; kingdom Viridiplantae; phylum Streptophyta; class Magnoliopsida; order Asparagales; family Asparagaceae; genus Agave; species Agave tequilana. The sequence continues at coordinate 52,215 of JAVJIF010010298.1, forward strand.
CATGGCCCAGAATATTCCGTTGCTAATATGGAACCTACTGTGAGGCGAATCAGGGGCAAAAGGGTCTTATTGTATACCCTGAAAAAGGGTATAAAAATCAGGATGACAGCACACCCCGTGGAACGCGTGGAGGTTCACAGGTAAAATCAAAGTTTTAGTTGCATAACATACCTAATACCACTGTAAACTTACTCACCAATTGAAGTCCATCAGTTTCTCCCGACCGGTGTAAGTTATCATTTTTATTACAGATTATTATAATTATCAATTTACGAGAATAACAAGAGCATGACAGGCAGGTATATGAATACGGGAATATAGGAGTACATGAAATACACGATCACTTTATATAACAGGATATTAATTATTGGATTCCCGTAAGGTGATAATCGTAAGTCAAGTGTTAAGCGTAGCAGGTGATAGGTGATAACATGTAAGTGTCAGGTATCAAGTGATAACATGTCAAATGATAGCATGTCAAGTGATAGCAAACAGATATCAACTGTCCTATAACATGATATAGGAAAACAATACTAATACAGGAGATCAGTATGAATACCAAAAAACATATAGTTTTTGAAAAACAATATAAGTAAGATTTTTAACTCTTCATGACCATCAGAAAGAATTTATTAAACTATCAAGTAGGCAAGCGGGCAAATAAGCAGGCAAATATCCGAGCAAAACCACGCAAAACTAGAGTGAAGCTAACATACAGCACTAGATGCCATCACCGCTCGCGGCAGAGCTAAACGCACACGGCGAAGCGGGCATATGAACGCTATGCTACTGCACGTGGCGAAGCCGTGCTTACAGAGTAATTATACTCGAACAGATTTAGCGGTAAAGTGCTGACGCTATACCAGGCGTAGCATAAAAAAACTCCAGGAGAATTTAATAAACCTCAGAAGATTAAACTCGGAGGTTATAGTATAAAACTGCAAAACAGTTAAGACTAGAGGCTGAGTAAGTACCTGTACAAGATGTTAGAGCCAAACAACACACATGCATATATAAATAACAAGCAAGGAACCGCCAAGCGGTTAAGTCCGGAAGCTGAGCAAGTGAGAGTGTAGCTAAGCCATGCCTAGCGAGAATGTCAATTACGCTCTGCTCGTAGCCGCATGACATAGCTAGTAAAATTAAAGGGGTTTAATTCTGAAGACTGAATTAAGCGGGAGCGTAGTAAGTCATGCCTGATGGGGTGTCCAATAGGCTAATTACACAGTCACATGGCTTAGGTAGGTTCCCGATGAAGCTGAAAAACCCAGGGGATTTAAGTCTGGGGACTAACACCACGCAAAGTCGGCACACACAGTTATAGAGCAATATCACAAGCAGTATATATGTACAGGTATTTAACAATGCTATTACATACAATCACCACACCGATACAAATATATCACACTGGTACAAATGCACTTGTCCACAATACAAATACAAACCCATCGAAATACAAAACACATCATCTTAGAAATACATGCACACCCGTCAAATTGAGGTATCCAATAAAGCGAGACCACTCGCCTAAATCAACATAAAATACTGTGAAATCTTGAACTCTAAAAACTCCAAATAATCAACGCGCGTACGCGTTCAAGTATATAATAAAATATAATATATATAATATATAAAGAGGAGAGAGAGAAAAGAGAATTAATAGGAGAGATGGGAAAATTAATAGGAGAGAGTGGGAATTTAAAAGAGAAGGGGGCAGCAACCCCCTGCTCACACACAGGGCCCGAGGGGCCCACGGCCTGGCCGTGGGCTAGACCGCTCTGGGGAGGGCGACATCGGCCACTGGCGGTCATCGGCTAACCGGAGGGAGAGGGAGGAGTGATGTGGAGTAAGGGTGGAGGTAGTGGTGGTGGTTTTGAGGGTGGTCGTGGTGTAGTGGTGGAGGATTGAGAGTAGAAGATGATGAAGATGGTGTTGGTGATGGTGGCCTTGAGGTGGTGGATGTGGTGGAGGAGTGGATGATGTTGATAATAGTGGTGGATTTGATGAAGGAGGAAGAAGATGGTGGAGGATTGGAATGGAGAAGATGGTGATAGTCATGGATCTGGTGAAATTGATGGAGATGGTAAAGTGAGAGGAGGGTGGAGGTGGCTATGGTGGTGATGGGTGGTGGTTGATTTTGAGGTGGTGGAGGTGATGATGAAGAAGGGGAGGGTGATGGAGCTTGGGGGAGAGGGGTGGGCGCCGAAGTGGCCACCGGCCTGGGGGTCCACCAGTCGGAGGAGGCGCCGGCGAGAGGCTGAGCATGGGTTGGCTGTCGGCCAAGAGGAGGGAAGAAGAAAGTGATTAAGAGGGGAGAGAGAGAATTAGAGAGAGATTATAGGATGATACAAAGAGAGATGGGAAGAGATTTATTGGGGAGAAAAAAAGGGAAAGAGCCTCGCGTCCAAGCTGGGATGAGACCTGCATTCGACTCTGGGCTGAGGTTAGCGCTTGGGAGGAGAGAAAATGAGTGGGTGGAAGATATTTTGGGAAAGTTATGTGAAGGAGAAAAAAGGAAAAATAAAAATGAAAAAAGAAAAAGAGAAAGAGGAAAAGAGGAAAAGGGAGAGGGAAAGAAAAAGGAAAAAGAAAGAAAGAAAGAAGGAAAATATCCGGTCAAATCCGAATTCGGGAAAATACAGAAGAAATACCGAAAATACCCAACAAAATAAAGTAATTCGGAAAGGTCTAAAATAGTAAATATTATACTGAAAAACATGAAGAAATCGGATTTAAGAAATTCAATCTCATTTTTAAATTAAAAACCCTGGAATCAATCAGTGGTACCGGTCAACACCAAATCGGTCGAATTTTGACTGATTCTGAAAAATCTCTAAAAATGTGATAAAATAAAAATATGATTCTGAGAAACAATGTGAAAGCAGATTCTAGAAATTCAATTCCATTTGTAAATTAAAATTTTGAGAATCGATCAGCGACACCGGTCGATACTGATTTTGAAGATATATCAAAGTAATTCAGAAAATTTTCAAAAAATCATAAAAAAATCTAAAATATTGAAAAAATAGTATTTGAAACTGAAATTGGTCAAATCTTGCTATCAGAAAGGTCAAATAGTACATTGGGATCAGGTTCCTGGTTTAGACTGGAGTTGACTCTGAGTCTAAAAATTCAGATCAGATACCAACTAATAATATAAATGATCACGAGATAAAAATAAATACACGAGGAAATCAAAAGTATGATCAAAAAATCAAAACACATATCTGAGTACGTATTCCGGGAACGGAGTGATATAGTTCCAGTACTGAGCTGGAACATGCCACTACGCATAATCGTCGGTGCTATTTGTATGCCCAAACAAGAAGTATGTATATAGTAGGGGAGCTAGTTCACCCCACAGAACACCTGGTGGCCCTCAGGTTGAACCGAAGTTTCAATTGCGCAACATTTTGTCAATATAAACACGAACACATATTGATATTCATCAATTTTTCTCATCCCGATGTAAGTTGTCCGATTAATATTTTATTATTTTGTGTTCATGATAATCGATTTATTAGGATTAACTTGAATATAATAACAGGAGTAACATGCTTGATACAGAAGTATATGATCTCTAGGTGTATAACATGATAGCAGGTGTCATGTCTCCGAAAAGGTGATAATCATTTGTGAGGTGATTGACTGGTCATGTAACATGTTACAGGAAAACAGTACAAGTAGATATTTCAAACTCTTCACAATCATTGTAACAATAATAATAAATAATATTAAATATATAGGTGGGACTAGTTAAGCTGGAACGAAGTTAGGCCGTGTCAGCATAACACTCAGCACACAGCAGAGCTTGGCTGCTGACGTAGCTAGCGTGCAGTTCTAATCGCTAACGCGCTCGGCGAGGCTAACGCTCGTGGTGAAGCAAGCATATGAACGCCTTGCTAACACACACAACGAAGTTACGCTCGGGTGAATTTAACGGTAAAGCGCTGAGCGTTGAGCTTGCCTACCCGACGGATCTATTAAAACCCGAAGGTTATGCCCGAAGGGTGAGATAAAGCCTGAAGGCTGGAGAAACGTCCGGAGGCTAAGCCCAAAGGCTAGATTGGAGCTCATGGGTCTCTAACTTGATGACGGGCTCGAGAAAAACCCGAAGACTAAGCCCAGAGGTTAGAGTGAAAGCAAATTGATGATGGGTCTCTAACTTCTGAGCCCAAAGAAAACTAAGCACAGAAAAAACCACAACACATGAGAGTCTCGAGAAGGGCTAGGAGTCTCTCACCTTGTTGAAATTCAACAGTTCACAGCAAAAAACACATAAAATGCCTGAAAAAAAGAGTAACAAAAAGAAGAAGAAAGTGTTTGTAAAGAGATAAAAACATGTATTTTGCATCGCAGAGCTTGCCATCTTCATCACATCTATCTGTAACACACAGGAGACAGCCTCAGATCTCCCGCTAAAATATCCCTTGCTTAAAAACTCACCAATATGCAGCTCAACAGGCAATCAAGAAGAAAAGGAAAATAACTTGCATGCAAATACTCTGGCCTCGCAACAAAACTACCATGATTTATTAAAAATTTCAAAGAGAATTCGATATGAACCTATAAACATCACTGGATTTCAAACCCTTTTTCTTGCAAAAATCTCAGATTTTCATTCGATGATATCTTCATCATGCGCTTCACACATCCTTTCATTTCAGGCATGAATACATCATTATAATCAGCAGCCTTTGTCAAGAACAGAACTTTCACTACAGAATCAACAACCTCGAGGATTTTTGCCACATCCTATGTCCTCATTCTACACTACTACATGATAAATGCATGTCCTTACTTGGAATCATAAATTTCTTATTTTATAAATTCTATAAAATAGACACTAATAGCAAGGTTAGCAAATCACTTACAGATTAGTTCATACAAAACACCACAATCATAATCACAATCTCCATTCAACCCAATTCACCGTCAAAACATCACCATATGCTGTATATTATATATGAGGAATATGTACCTCCCCGCCAGCTGAGAAAGACTCTGTCAGCTGGCGCAAAGTGGCTGAATTTCAACCACTATTTTAGTTGCTGGTACCATGCTCACAGTTTTATATGAGGACTGTGATTATATCGTAGTGGTTTTATGAGGACTGCTGTCATGGTCGCAGTCTTTTTCTGAAGGCTGCAACCATGGTCGCAGTCCTAATTACACTGAAATTATATGATTTTTTAGGACTGCGATCATATTACAGTTGACTGCCACCGTGTTGCAGTAGTTTTGTGACTGTATTAAAGTGACAACTGAGAGAGTCTCTCTCAGCTGAGGCTGAGGTACATTTTTCTCATTATATAAATATGAATATGAATATAGAGATAGGCTTGTTCTTTGGGAAGGATACGAAGATGAATCATTCTTATTCAAATTCAATGTTAGGTCATTCAAATTAAAGATTCACTCCGTTGGAGTTGATCTATATTGTTAAGAGTACTTAAAAATAACAATTAAGTGTTTTGAATACTTTTGCTTATTCATCAAGTAGGCGCAAAATGAACAGACGAAATAGTGAGTTGGTTAGTTTAACGGTATAGAATATTTAAAACCTAATAAAAATTGATATGTGAAGAATTTTAAATGTTTAGATCATGATCAAATAATTGAATCTAAAACTTGTATGTTTAAAATCATAAATTTAAGTAATATGCTACTTTCGGCTGTCTATTTTGTGACTATTTGATGCACAGGTAAGAAAACTATGAAATGCTTGCTTTTTTATTTTTAATTATATTTAGATAATACAGATCAACTTCAAAGAGTGTATCTTGTATTTAAATGTCATAGCATTGAATTTGAGTGGAAATGATACATACTCAAATACTTCCGGAAGTAACCAAGTCTATATAATAAAAACTACAAACTACAAGATTTAAGTTCGCTACTTACAGTGAGGCTACGATACACCTCAAATGTGGCTCCAAACTGTTTCTCTCATATGCCCCTTGGATATCCTAATGAATAATAAATTACATAAATATATAGTCATTACACAAATACATATACATTAAAAGAATTCAAAATGTACGTATTCAAGTTTTATGCATCAAAACTACCCCATAAATACCAAAGTCTTAGGTTTATAATATACCCTATCTATCCAAGTAACTTTCCTATTTTTGAAATTCATATTGAATTTTTAAGTCAAAATGGCTAATAAATAAGTATCTAAATTATTAGGAGCTGAACAAAAAGTTTTCATTTATCATAGTTTCTATGATTTCAATGTGTATGATATGATAAAAATTTTGTAAGACATACTTTATCATCAAATCCCAGAGAAAGCTATTGTTGTTGATGTCAATGATCATAATATCATGGATTTAATAATTATAACAACATTTAGAATGTATTTTACAATCTTTGTGCAATGTCATATACTCATGAATAATTTAACTCATTCATTTCCTTTTCTTCCAGCTGCAGCAAGTAAACCTCAATATAAACTACTACTACTCCTCGTGAAAACCTAAATATCAAGTAAAATATCTACCCAAAATTACTCTAAGGTGGACAAAATTAACTCTGAACGCTAATATTATGAGGCAAAATAAAACGCCTGATGCACACCTATGAATCACAGCAAGAGCGTTTACAAAACATCTAGTTACCTACATGGGACATACGCTCCGAGTGACCCTCCACGAACTACAAATCGGGCACAGTGGCCTCTATACGCCACGAAGTTGAACCGCTCTGTAATATGTCTCTTTGTGCATCCTATAAATTTAGTTTGAAAAATTAAATTAAATTAAATTTACGATATATCCTAAAGGTATATGTACCCACAGCAAGAATCTTGCTAATGCAAAATTCAAAAAAAACCCACAAAAAGAAAAAAGGTGGGGCATTCCGAGAATCGAACTCGGGACCTCTCGCACCCAAAGCGAGAATCATACCACTAGACCAAATGCCCTTTGTTATTGGATCCTTGCATAATACAGTGATAAAAACTATATTTTTTTCCTTCTTATAGCCACATTTCTAATTATTTTTTTTATATCTAATGTTAACTATCTATTAGAACAAGAATATTTTAGAAAACAAAAACCAATTTGCTTATAACATCCTCACCAATGACTCACATGAATCGGAAGTTAACAATAAAATGAAGCAAATTTCAACAGCAGCTGTCAATCTAAACGACAATGATTTGAACTGCCGATTGATCATTCAAAGCTGGAGGCTAAACAATTCTCTTAGAAGAACATGAAGATAACACGCACAGGATTGGGTTCAAACCAGTAAACCTAGATCATGATTCAACTCCAATAAGATGTTCAAAACAAACAGAATATGGGCATCAATTCAATTAAGATGAAGCATAAGTTGATGATTGGTCTCTAACTTCTGAGCCCCAAGAAAAACTAAGCACAGAGAAAACCACAACCCATAAGAATCTCATAGAGGGCCAGGGAGCTCACCTTGTTGAATCCAACAGTTCACAACACACACATAAAATGCCTGGAAAAAAGAGTAAAAAGAAGGAAAAGCTTGTAAAGAGATAAAACATGAATTTTACATCACAGTGCTGCTATATTGACCATCATTTGTAGCACACAGGAGACAGACTCAATCTACAACTAAAATGTCCCTAGCTTAAAACTCACCAATATGAACCACAACAGGCAATCAAGAAAAGGAGAAGATTCTTATAAAAATGGAAGCCAGCTTAATGTGATTTCAAAGAGAATTTGATATAAGCCTATGAACATCACTGGATTTCAAAAAGATGAGCTTAGTGACTTCCAAACCATTTCCTTGCAAGAACCGAGAAGCTACACCAAAAGCTTCTTGTTTCAGAGGAGTTTGAATTTCTACTCTAAGTCCAAACACAAAGTTACATAAATTATGTATGTGGCACTGACATAGAATCAAGTTCCCAGTAGCCTTGTAGCAAACCACCTACTTCATGTGTCAGTCGGAATGCAGGAATTTGATGGGAGAATCTGAGATTCTCATTCAACGATATCTCCATCATGCGCTTCATGCCTGCTTTCATTTCGGGCATGAATACCGCATTATAATCAGCAACCTTAGTCAAGAACAGAACTTTCACAGCAGAACCAACAACCTCAAGGATTTCTACCACATCATATTCACATTTTGCCAAGTCCGAACGTGTCATTCCCATGTTCCAATCCTTGTACAGTGCCCAAACCTCGCCACTTCTTGGGTAAATATCATATTCCCCCCCTTTCCCCCTAGGTTCAGCCTGCACCAAATGAGAGAAAGCATCGGTTGTCTCAAAATCTTCTGTCTGTTCATCACCTTTAAATCTTCCACAGCTAGCTGGTAGTTCTTTCTCAGTCCACTCTTTCTCATCCTCCCTCTGAGGGCAAAGCTCGATCCATAATACACTTATTTTAACATTTTTAACATCAACTTTCTTTATGTTACCATAGAACTTGGGGTACCCGTCAATGTCACTATAAAGTGCCCAGATCTGTCCAGGCTGAAACTTCTCAATCATCCTATCTTCCTGAAATTCATGGAACTCGTTTTCAAGACACTCTAAGGAAGAGGAATCTGGAGAAATCATAGGAGAGACCGGGCGTTTTGCAGCAAAATTGATATTTGCATTTTGGGAAACCTCATTTACCCCTCTTGGAAAGGAGCCTTTACTTGTATTGTTCATATCATTCTCCTCATTTCTTTTGACACTCTTCCTTGTATTGTTAGGATCCAACTTCTGAGCTTTAACAGAAGCAGACTCAAGACTAATGGAAGGAAAAACTTCTCCAAAATTGCCAGGCAGAGCAGCAGTGTCGAGCTCAAAAGAACCTTCGGGAACTCCCTCTCTTTCACCTCCAGACATTCTATAAAAAGGAATCCTGTGAGAAAATTGAAGTACTTCAGCCGGAAGTATTCGGAAATTTCCATCTATTGCTGATCTTACAAACAAGCTCACGAACCCCTGCACCTTGACTAAACGAACAACTTGAAAATTGCTACCATCTGAAAGATCTGAAAGGACTTCCACAACTTCATATTCATAAAGCCTATGGCTGTTTGCTTCCGAGGTCCATCCAGAATCCCAACCCTTGAAAAGGGCCCAAACCTCTCCCTTTCTAGGATATATGCTATATGTGTTCCGTTTTGTACCTTTTTCCCAACAGATAAAGTGAGAGAACATCTGCAGACCAGTGGTGGATGCTCGCTTTCCAAGCCTGTAGTTCCCACAGGCGACTGGCAGCTTCTCAAGAGTCCATACTTTTTCAAAATCAGCAAGAGGTTCATGCTCTAGCCAAGTATAAAGCAGCCTGAATGGGGAAGATACCTCTCGAATCCGAGCATAGTATCTGGGCATAGCATCTAAATCATCATAGACAGCCCAGATCTGATCAGCTGCAAATTTACTGGGATCCCGCTCCTGCTCAAAGTCATAAAACTCTGAATCAGGGGAAGAAAAGGTCGTGGCACTTGGCGAGGCCTTAGACTCTGAATCGACAGCAGGATCTGCATTGGACCCAGTTCTTGGTTTAAGTATTCCCTCTTTCTCATCCACCTCACGTTTTTTCACTGATCCACCTCCATTAGGTAAAGTCTCTCCGGAAGTGTCTTTTCTCTGATCATCATTACAATTGTTAGGAATGCCACTAGCAGCTCGAGGAAATGTTTTGCCATGTTCTGCAGTCCATGAAGACTCGGTCTTCTTCAACCTTTTAGGAAGACTAACAAAGTCATCATCATCCTCAATTCCACGTTCATTATATGTAACATTTTGCTTCATTCGGCAAGATCGCCGTGGGTAACGCCCGCTACTGGACCCAGCATTTTGCTCTTCACTGTAGACTCCATCTTCAAAATCCAAGTCTTCACTATCAGTGCCACTGTCTGAATCACTAGAATCTATGACCCTTTTCCGACCTTTCTTTCTGCGTGCATTTACAGACAAAGGCTTACTCATGTGCTCTTCCTTGCCTGCCTTCCCAGCTTTCACTTTTTCAGGCTTTACCTCGTTACCTGTCCCACTTTTCCCACCAGCAACACCATCCTCCTTTTGCTTGCTTGTAGATCCACCATTGGCATGAGCCATGTTTACTCCAGAACTAGACCCCCAGTCACATTTCCTTGAAACGCTGTACGCGAAGAATTCCCAGAGTCTGCTTGAACTGGGACCTCTTTCTTCGAAGTCTGGGAATGATTTGGTACATGAGAAGAACTTCCCGCCGGACGTGGCACAGCTTGTTCATTTAATTCATATGCAACATAATTTTCCATGCATCTATGACAGCGGATAGATTTATTTAAGAGATTTCGGTAATATTGGAATTTCATGCAACAAGTAGGACAGATGGTCCAAAAAGTTTGAGATCCGGATGTCTGCTGATTTACGTTGCCATAGTGAAATGTAGCAGTGCCTGTAAAATTGTTCTGGGCTCCATGTTGCTTTCTAACAAAACTAGTCATATTTGGTTGTTGAGCAGGCCTTGGCATGACCTTCGCAATGTTAGCTCTTCTTTTCATGTCATGGACAGAGCGTTTAGCTCGATCAGACAATGTCATATGTGCTTCACCAATTAGCTTAAATGCTGCTTCAGCACCTGCAAACTTGTTTTTATCTGGATGAAGCAAAAGAGCAAGCTTGCGATACTGCTTCTTGATAGAGGATTCATCCGCCGTTTGCTCCACCTGAAGAATACCATACCAATCCATTTCCCCATTGACCCTGACCCCAGCACAACAATGGACTTCACAAACAGTTAATATTTGAGAGATGTTATCAAGGTCTGAAAAGAGCATCTGCGCCTTAAGAGCGATTTTTCTAGCTCCCACAAAATCTTTGTTTTGCATTTTCTTCTCCGCAATCTCCTTGGCTCTGACAGCTTCTTCTTTATTGCACTCCATTCTATCTTGTACAGAAGGTTACACCAGATATTCCTCATGTGAGATTTGCTGCCCACAAAAACATATTCCTCCTCCACATTTTGCTCCTAATTATAAACCCACACGCTGATGTGGGCGCTTTCCACTTGAACCTCTCAATGCAGTAATTTTCCCAATAGAGGAAAATATATACAGGTACTGATGTTTTAACAAGCAATCACAGCTGCCTAGCCATCACTTCTCCATATAATTCAAAAACCAAGCAATTTAAGCACCTGCACGAATATGAAATGGGTTCAGAAATTTTCAACCAAAAACTAAAATTTAAGTTGCAAACGAAAAGGCACATACCCCATGGCTAATAAAGGACAAAACCTCAAGAGTTAAGACCCGGAAAAGCGTACATTACATTACCAGCAGAATATGTAAAATACTAAAATGACAATTGCCAAGTGCAAAGCTATTGTCATGCTAACAGAGATGAAAAGCCACGAATTATTGGACTTGATTATCTCATCATTCTGTTGTTTTACAACATAATGAAAGTAATCAGCACTCTAATTTATTTTCTACAGCAAACCGTTATGCAATTTTATTATACAGATAAAGTGCACTCAAATTTTATATAATTGGCAAGTAGGAATAAGTTTTAAGCTTCTCAATTCAGAACATTAAAGCCTTTTTTTGGTACGGTGTGGGTGTGGGGTTTGGAAGGGAAAAACATCCCATGGATGATGCGCAACGCACATGCATCATGTCTATCTATGTTTTGTATTTGTGTTTTAGGTTCATTTTGCAAACATGTGAATATGTGATGCATGACTTAGAAAGTGTCAAGATGTGATTTTCTTGCTATATACCCATTTATCCATTATGGTGCAAGAGCAAGATAAACAATGTGGGTCACCCATTTGGGTGCACCACGTAATTTTGGAAAGTGGAAAACAACTTTAAGCTTGTTCTTGTGAAACATTAAAGCCTTACCTTTATCATATATATACCCTTCCATTCTTATGAACAGGGTGAATCCAGCTTCATTTGTAATAAAAACTGTGCAATTATGATAAAGGGATAAAAACTCAGACAAAGGTGGGTTCAAATATTTCTGAAGTTAAAAGGCAACTTATAGAACATTTTGCAAAGTCAGATCAACCAACCCAAAAGTTTGGGATCAAGGCTTTAATGTGACGGCTCCCAAGCAGATGAACTAATTATAACTTGCAAGTGCCACCAATATCAAACCAACCCAGCTGAAATATCTAACCTTGCATACACTTCAAAAATATTTTTTGCTCTAGCTTAAGTACTAAAGAACAAGGAAGAAAGGATTAACACAAGTTTGAGGGATCAAAGCCTTACTGTTGCAGCCTCTAAAATAACAGGAAATTAAATATTATTCTTCCCAGATAATATGAACTAATTAAAACCTATGAGTACCACCAATATCAAACCAACCCCACTGAAATCTCCAACCTTGCATACATGTCAAAACTAATTTTTGATTTAGCTTAAGTAATAAAGAACAAGGAAAAAAGGATTAACACAAAAAAAAAAATTGAGGTACATTGGACTGGGAAAACAGTTTTCCCTTGGAATTTAATAAATAATCAGGCTTGCCATCTCACAAAGATTCAGCCATAAGATGAAGTATTACACGATAATAGGTAAGAAAGAAAAAGAACATTCAAGGATATGGAAGAGGACCTTGCATCAGAGCAATAATTTCTGTATAGATTTGAAACATTTGAAAAATGTGGAAGAGAAATCAGAGAAGAATTTCTTTTTATATATTATGGAGGATAGGGTCTTTCATTTCATTATGAGAATCTGGTGAAAAACACATTCTAAATGGGAAAGGGTGTAAACTGGGGAAAGTTTTAGAACTATACATCATTAATAGAGGCTGGCAAACATGCAAGACAAGATGTGCATGCAATGTTGTGTATTTAATGTCCACAAAAGAGGATGAGATGCACAGGTCATCATCATCAGCTAAGAATTTCAATCAAAATGGGGTTGACATATAGCAACCCGGCGTGAATTTGACAATTTTATGACGTGCTATCAACCGAAATCAACACTCTAAATACTGTATAGAATTATTCACTCACATCACGAGCAGATAGAATTGTATGTAGGCAATAGATAATTCTAGAAGAAAAGCAAGAGACTATAAATGGAAATTTAGAAGTGTAAACCAGTCAATACATATTATTGCGCATATCACTTACTATCTCCATCATTTGATTTTTCTTTTTTTTTAAAAGGAAAATCTCCCTAAACACTATTGTGGAAACTAGGCATATTTTTCTTTTTCGAAGATACAAGATAGCTCAAAGGCCACAGGCGGTATGAGCACGATACAAACTCCAATCTACCAAACCACAAAAGGTTTTTACCACTGCACTACAATGGCATCCACAGCTAGGTCAAAGCATTCTACTGTACCACCAAAGTCCATAAACAGGGAGTTATATGCAACTAGCAATTCCATATTTACTTACCGAGATCCGTCAGGAGTCATACCATGAAACATGGTGGTCAAACAAAATATTAGAGTAGGTACAATAAATCAAATCCTAAATTTAGCCTAGACTAAATTTGAACTGGTTGCCAATTAATAATTATTAGAAGATCCAATTGTCTACCAAACGATAAATGACTGTCTCAACGTTCGACAAATTTTTATCAGTTAACTTCATATTAACAAAAACAATCTGGATATCGGACGAAGAGTTGTGGGCTGGTGGGTTTCTTTAGGGGGTATTATACAGCTAGATAAACAAACATAAGATAGTATAAAAGTTCTGCCCTTCAGGAAAAGAAGTTAACTAAAAACCTCAAGCTCTAGCATTGTTATTGAAAGAGTGAATTCAGTATAAAGACCATTTTACTCTGAGTATAAGTTGAAATTTTCATGACCCAATCTCTTCAAATCACAAAAATGTTACCACATTTTGGTCCCATTGTCTTGCAGCCTATATCCTAATTCAGTATACAAAAAAAATTATACAAATACATGGATACTAACAGTCTAACACAAAAGTTGTTAAATATAACATATTAAACAGGCATACATGGGCACATACCATAGATTAGTTACAGTAAAATTGTTAAACGTGATTATTGTATCTAGATGTTTCTAAGTTATAGAAATTAATAGCTACCTAAGTGCACATATTCCTTGTTCTGAAAAAAGAGAAATCATTCAAAAAGCATTGATAAATCAACTTGAATTGTGAGTCAGTGTTAAGTTGGTGATTTTCTTAGTCATTCCTGCATCTCTGATCTACTAAAATATTGTAATAAATTTTATGAAGTATCTGACAAGTACCAGAGCATTGAGAGTTGAGACAAATCAAATATCGGTAAATTCTCTACAAAGTAGCCACGCAAGACACTGGCTGTCAAAACCCTCAACCTTTCTCATCTAGACTGATACAGACAACATCAGTTGTCAGTATTCACTATCAGATGACCATTAAATTAGAATCTCATTCTTTTAGAGGTTGACTTATAAGTGGCCGCCAACCCTTCACCCTTCATATCCAGACTTCATGCAGCTACGACAGTCCCAAAATGTCACCCGTCTGAAGACTCTGAACATAGAGTTCAACATAAACTTGCAGAGAAATCCTCAAGCTTCCTCCACAGATCATACTTTCACGTATCTCATTACACTTAACTCGTTTTTAGAAGGCACTAAAAACCTTCACATGACTTCCATGAGTCCCCATTCAAAACTCCCCAATTTTTACTATGATCTTTCCTGCAGCAAAATCAAAATGCAAATCTGAATTCACATCCATACTTATTGGTGTTCCATTCTTTTGTTGTTCTGCTGCATTCATTGAATTCCAGTTGATTTTGCCATTTTTTTACAGGCTCTCTTTCATCATCCACCATACCCACCACGCCTTCACCCCCCACCGCCCACAAAATAATAATGATGACAATTAAAAAATAATAGTAGTAATATACAAATTCTTCTATTGCATTTTAACCTCCAAACAACACAACCCAAAGTTTTCTTACACAAGGTGTCTTGGAGCAATCCAAATAGAGGATTCTAAAGCAAGACCAAGCTTACCAAATCCACAGATTGCTTCAATCTACAGAATGAAGTACAACAATATCAGTCCGATAGCATGGTGTATTCAGGGTAGGCTTCCTTAAATCACTTGGTCGGGATGAAATATATTAGTCCGAAAAGCAGAAAAAACTTAATAGAATTGCAAAGGAGTTGTTGTCTTGTTGTATACATTTGTGTTTATAGTATTAGTTTGATTTTGCATGAAATTTAACAAAGGCGCACAACTGTTGCTAATAAACTCTCCTACAATCCTATTTGTCTCTTCCCTCTTTCCAAAAAGCTGCAATTCATCATTGCAATCTAAAATAGCTTTTGTCTTCCCAAATAGTTTCCTAAGGTACGAAAGAACCTTAATCAAACAAAGTGCGACCTAAAAAATCAATCATTGGAACAAAAATAATCATGCATAGATTTCAGGATCGGAAACATGTAATCCTACATAAAATTATATTGAAAGGAATTATTTAAAAGTTGCTTATTAAAATGGAAAGATAATCATAAACACTAGAGGCGGAAAACACAAAACCACATAGAAGTACACAAGACTTTCTTTAAAAAAATAAACTAGACATATTCTTGAACTTTGGTACTTGCAATTTAGATTAAAACGGGAAACCATATGTTGAATTCAGGTTTCGCCAGGGTTCCGTAATTAATAGCTTCACCCAAATAGATAGAAGCACCAACACAAGATGCGAGGCAAAATTTGAAACCTGTGATAGTTTAAATAAAAAGTCAGAAAATAAGGAAGGAGATGCACACAAGCATGTGCTTATAAGCTTGCTGGATCAGGAAAATGAAGAGTAGAAGAAAAAAAAAGATAGTGCTAAATATATAAAGCGCAAGGATCAAGAAAAATAAAAAATATAAATTATCAAAAAACAGAAAAATTACTAAGATTGAAAAAACAAAGAAACTTAGAGGAGTTATCTTCATAAAATTTTAAAATAAGAACTACACAAGAGAACTTAAGGTAGAATTGAATGATTCAGTATATTGAGTAACTAGAAGCATTGCCAGAATATTAGGCTTACTCAAGTTAAAGATGCCTTTCACGGAGTAAATTATATAATAAGAACTACACAAAGAAACTTAAGGAAGAATTGAACGATTAAATATATTGAAGATCTATAGATATTTTCAAATTACAATTAGTCAAGTTAAAAAATCCCTTCTAATGGGTCATTTCATATACAAGTCCCTAACAACTTTAGCTTGTTTTGATTGGTTCCCTACAATCTAGACATTTGAATTAACTTTCTAATGATGTTGCCCCCACATATTATGAATTATGTTGGATCATGATCTTGTAAATTAGTCCCCTAAAAGGACACAGTCAGAGATAGAGATGTAAATAGATTCAGATTATCCAAACTGAATCTGGAATCATACCAGTGTCTTGTTCCTGAGGATATGGATATCAAAATATATTATCCCCCCAGATATGAATACAAATCTGGATATTAAAATTCAATTACTGAATACGAATTGAATGCAGATATCCTTTCTATTATAACTCAATTATTTTTATTCACTCTCATACATAATACATATATCTATATAAGCATCAATGTTGCGGAAAGTGGAAGTGGAGAGAAGCGGGATGGTAAAGCCTTAGGCTTTAAGGGCTTTACCGGGCTTAAGCGGCAAAAAAAGCCAACACTATTTTAAAACAAATTTTTAAAAAAGGTAAAAGTAAATAGAACATGAGAAAATGAAAACAAAAAAACAAAAAACAAAAGAGATATTTTTTTGATGATTCAAGTTATATGAAATATAAAATATGAAGTATAGTAAAGACTAGATAAAATAAATCTCTCCTGAATGTGTCTAAGAAGACAATTTTAAAATTAAAATTAAGTCATTGTATTATTCAATACAATAATTTATAAACTATAAAAGATTTAAGAATGAACACTAGAACAATAAAGAAGTTGAATGTAAATATCATAACATGTTATGTGCAAAATGTAAACATGTCAATATAAAAGAAAGAAGACACATACAGCGGTGAAAATTGGTGGAATTTCCTTCAAAAATAAAAATCATAACAAAAATCAAAGATTAACAAAATGAATTTATATTATATCCAATAAACAACGAACAATTCATCAATTTTGAGGAGTGAAGACAATAATAAATATCAGTATAAGAATTAAGAAAAGCACATAATATAAAGAACTAAGAAATTAGGCAAAAGAATGGAAAAAAGTTATACAACAAAACTATTAAATAATTAAGAAATAAACTTTCAAGGACTTGTGGAAACTTGTCATTGCAAGATCCTTCATCTGTCATTGTTGGCTGCGAATGCGATCATAAAGAGGTGATATGGATAATAAATCAGAGAATACATATTTATTCCACTTTTACTTGCTAAAAAGAGGGTTGAACTGGGCTTACAAGCCCTTGAAGCAAGTCGAATTGGGGCTTCCAGTCTGTAAAATAGGTGCTACAAGCTTTCTATCATTACTTTAGGTTGAAGCGACAATCACTGAGCTATTTTCGCTAAAGCGGGGCTTCTTTACAACAGTGATCAACATACCCATTAGTTAGCCCAAACTTGAGAGCAAGATTGGAGTCTGCGCTTGTTTCATTATAGCTTTGTTCATTCCACTTCCTTCAAATACTCGACCTTTTTTCCTCCAGAAACACTAGACACCTTGACAATTTATCTGGGTGGGTCTTTTTTTTTCTTCTTCTTCTTCTTCTTTTTTTCTTTTTCTTTTTCTTTTTTTTTTTTTTTTTTGTTGTGGGGGGGGGGGGGGGGGGGGGGGGGGGGATTCAAGTTTCATTACTAATTTTTTCATTTAATATTAATGGAACCACTAATATAATAGTCATTTGTAAATTTGATATTGATACCCAATTTTACAAGACATGGATACTAGATTTTTGTTTTGAAAATTATTTGTCTGAATTTGTATCTAATAAATGACTCTAGAAACAAACATGGAAAAACTCATTTAATTGTATCTAATCTATTCGCATCCTAGTCTCACATTGTCACGGACTTGAATCAAATATCAAGTTTGTAAGAAGCACCACTAACAAATAATCTCATTGTTGTGGAGTCTTATCCAAAGAACCTAAGAAATTAAATAAGAGGGCCGCAAGGCCTCATGATATCCTTGTTGATGACTAGAAATCATGGAATATAAGAGATTAGTATGGGTAGTGAAGTTATTTGGCAACATTATAAAAAGATAGATTTTTCTTAACAAATGCAATAGAAACATCTTGATACAGATATTCAAATGCTTAGAGACTATCACTAAAATAAATCTCATGAGCAAGCATAAAAGAGAAATAATTAGTTCACAAATCAATTTGGTCTATACCAATTATATAAACAATTAGTTCAGTTACTATGACAATGATGGAAAGGTCTAAATAAAAATTTATGGTTTTTATCGATTTGAAAATATAATGATGTGGTGGAGGTTACGGAAAGAACGAGCGTACAGTGTAACAACTACTCTGAATATGAATATGTATGATGGAAGATAATTGTCATGACTAATGGAATAATGGTTAGACCCATTACCCAACACCATGGTTTAAAATCTTAGAAGGTTTTTAGTATTATCAATATTGACCATCAGTATCAGCCATATCAGCTAGATTTATAAGGTTAATATTGTACGGGCTACCTTAAAACTATGGGTGGAAATGTGCAAGGGTAAAACCATTTACCCCATTTTTTAGGGTAAGGGAAAGAGTTCCTTACACATTTATCTAAATGGGTAAGGTAAGGGTAATTTATACTCATTTATCTAAAAGGGTAGGGTAAGGGTAAGAGTTTCTTACCCTCCATGATTACATGTTTACCCTTTAAGATAAAATTATATTATTATTATTATTAATCTAGTCTATAATATCTCATTCCCCTTCACTTTCCCAATCTTCACTATAATATCTCATTCCCCTTCACTTTCCAAATCTTCATTTTGCGTAAACCACAAAAGAATTACTTAATTAGTATGTGTGCATACAAAGAGAGAATATGGTATATGTGTTGCAGGCTTGCAGCCCATGTAGCGCGCACACTTCTTCCATGGACTCCGACACCCATATCAGACACCGACACTTTTTGGACACTTCTCGGGCATTTCTAAAATATTGTTAATTAGATACTATAGTTCTTTTAGTTTAGGATACTTGTTGTAACTTCTTCAACATGTATTTTACATTTCCCATGCACTTCTTTCTTCTCGTTATGTGTTACATATTTACTTAGGTTCATGTAAATATCAAAGACCATAGTGAAAAAATGCATCAAAGTAATGATTTGCATGAAGCTATGATAAACTTAGATATCTTTTAATAATATAAAAAGGTTAATACATTGAGCTACTCTATACAAAGTTGAAAGCATATTTTATGTATGTATGTATATGTCCACTTCCTCTTGTCATTTATAAATATACTCTATATATTTTAGTGTCATGTTGTTGTGTCCCCGTGTCCTACTTTGTAAGAAATGCCGTGTCAAGTGTCCGTGTCGTACATGTGTCCCATGTTCATGTCCATGCTTCTTAGATTGTAGCACATATAAATTTATGTGGAGCTCTTCCCGCGTGTGGAAAGGTTATAGACTATTTCATCTTGATCTACACATTCTCAAGGGATAGTGGATGAAAGTCATGGATTTTAGAGATCATTGTCACAGAAACCGTCTAATTGCAACCACATGATGGATGAGCAAATGACCTCTAAGACCCATGATTTTTCATCAACTCCTTGAGGATATAAAGATCAAAATGAATGGTGTGGATCATCCCCATGGATGGTCCACATGTGAGAATGAGCTCCAACACATGTGACGCAATACATATCACATATTCTCGTGTTTATATATATATATATATATATATATATATATATATATATATATATATATATATATATATATATATATAGAGAGAGAGAGAGAGAGATAGAGATAGACTTGTGTCATTCTAGAAGGATTCGAGGCCGACTCTTTCCCACTCAAATACAACCCTACTACATCTGCATGCAAGATCCACTCCGTTGATGTTGATCTACATCTAAAAATTCAAAAATCACGCATTTTGAATACTTTTTGCTCATCCACCAAGTAGGCACAAAATGAACGATCAAAACAGTGAGTTGGTTAGTTTAACGGTGTTGAATATTTAAAATCTAACAAAAATTAGCGTGTGAGAGAAGTGTTTAGATCATGACCAAATGGTAGGATCGAGAATTTATCTGTCTAAAGAAAAAGAACCAAGCAATATCCTATTTATGGCCGTCCATTTTGTGCCTACTTGATGAATGGACAAAAAGTATACAAAATACATGATTTTTAGTTTTTAGTTACTTGAAATAATGTAGACCAACTTCAACAGAATGGATCTTGCATTCAGATGTCGTGGGGTTGCATTTGAGTGGAAAGAATTCAGTCTCGAATCCTTCCGAAATGAAACAAGTCTCTCTCTCGATCTATTTATATATATAGGGTTCGGTTACATTATACATATGGAGTAAATAACTTAGTTACACATACCACTCTCCATCTTTGAATTTGCATAGAGATGTGTGCTCAATAAACCTAAAAGGTTATTAAAACTCTGTGGTGACCACATGCTCCTCTTTTATATACAATTATTTGCACGCATCTCTATGCAATCCAAAGGTGGAGAGTGGTGTGTGTAACTAACTTATTTACTCCCTATGCATAATCTAACCTAACCCATATATATAAAAAGAGTATATATATATATAGTTGAGCTAGGCTACTATTGATAGTATTTTAGATGTGAATATTATCATCCTAAACTTAGAAATGGAAAAAAAAACTAATGAAAATTCCACACCATTAAAAAGGATCTAATACCCATTAACTATCTAGAAACTAAATTTCAAGTAATTTTGATGTGTTTACCTATGGTAAGGGTTGACATTAATCAATGTCACAAGATTGGTGTAAAATTGATTGAGTCCTGTCACTACAAGCATAGGTAAAACAAGTCAATTTCTTGAAATTTGGTGTTTAGGTAGTCAATGGATATTAAATCACATCTAACAAAAAAGATTTTCCATTAGGGTTATCCATTTCATCATTTAAGGTGATAGCATACGCATCTCAAATACTATCCATAGTAGCCTAACTCTCTCTCTATCTATATGTGTGTGTAGTTTCAACAAATTGAATTAGTTATTTCATACATTTTTATTTTGTTCAATCATTGTGCTACTAATCATGGAAGTTTGAATGAATTGTACTTTCTTATGAATGTCTACACTTTTTATAACATATAAGTAGTTGAAAACCTCTAAATTGTTGCAATGATAATTTATTTCAAGATTATTTCTTCTCTTCTTCTGATAGAACAATTTTTAGTCACTAAATGCATTCTACCCATTTTACTTGTTCACACTACAAGGTAAAGGAAAATATACGTTAACCTGTAAGGTAGGGTAAGTGTGAATAATAAATTATCTATTAGGGTAAGGGTAAAGGGTCAAGTGTTCGGGGTGAGGGATCTTTGACCTACCCTTACCGACTTAAAACAACATATGATATTGCTGGTATATATCAAAATCGATCAATATTTGAAACCATGCCCAACATCATAAGATTTCCATCAAGGATTGAGATATGGATGACATATTAAAGGCATATTAAGGTTGAGGTCCCATAGATTAATGTTTAATGCTCGTGAAATAAAATAACTAATGAAATTAGAGAATTGATAATTTTTAAATTAGAAAGGTAAATATAAGCTTTAGAATCTAAGCAATTAAGATAAACAAGAAAAAAATATAAAATATATAAAATGTAAAATTTAGCCAAATCAAGGGAATAAACAAGGGTATCAATCATATTGATGGGCAAAAAACCTAGGAGTGCTCATTTTCGCAACTTACATCATTATCATTATCACAATGAGATTGAGAGGCAAGTTGTTTGCATAATCAAATAGGATTGTCAAAATGGATAAGTGTTTCTAGAGTAGAAAAGTAGCATGCCCAACAACCCGAACAAAAGTATGGAAGATCATAAAACACTATTCCACCAACCATTTTTATAGGTAAAAATGTTGTCAATTAAGAAACATGATGCAAAAGATATTTTAGAAAATGAAATAAAATGTGAGTGTTGGAATGGATGAGTGACAATATGCTAAAAGAATTATAAGAAAAAGGTGCATCTGTAAGAAGTAGTAAGTAGCTTATATGTGAATGAGAGGAGATATGGTTCACATGGCTTGGACTTTGATATATGCAACAAAGGCTTATACTAAGAGAGTAATAAGACATAATTGGAGGAGCTAATAGGACTAGAAGTATATTTAAAACAAGCATCGGTTGAGCCCAAAAGGACATACTCCTGACAATGGAGATGTCAGTTACAGTGCAAATGAAGGAAGAAAATGTTTCATGGGCAGCAAAAGATTTGGCTAAATGTTTTATTATTGTTCTTATTGTTGTTGTACCAAAGTCGTGGTCTCGGCCGCCAACTCGGCAGGTACTGAGACAAAGCGGCCGCGGTGATTTAGATCAGTGTCGGGCGATACGCGCAAAACGCTACATAGAAAGCCCAATAAATTCTGAAAAAATCACAACAAATGGTAAAAAATACAACAACAACAACTAAGCCATTTGTCCCAAGTATTTGGGGTAGGCTCCATGAACCAAAAGAGAATTACGCCGGATCGGGCACATGGATCAGCTTTCTCCACTCATTCCTATAGAGCAATATGCCGTCACTAAGACCTTTAGCCTCCATATCTTGTCGTATTACCTCCATCCATTTTTTTCTTCAATCTCCCTGCGCTCTTTTAACTTGCCCTAAATTGATACGCTCTACTCGTCGGACTGGTGTATTTGTAGGTCTACGTCGCACATGACCAAACCATCGTAGGCAGTTTTCTCTCATCTTCTCTTCTATAGAGGCTACACCTATCTTAGTATGAATATTCTCATTTCTCACCTTATCTCTTCGCGTGTTACCACACATCCAACGAAGCTTGTGCATCTCTGTTACACTCATCTTTTGAGCATGATGTCTCTTTATAGCCCAACATTTTGTGCCATATAACAAAGTTGGTCTAATAGCAGTCCGATAAAACTTTCCCTTCAGCCATAACGAAATGTTACGATCACATAAAACTCATGTTGCCCTACTCCATTTCAACAAGCCGACTTAGATCCTATGCTTGACATCACTATCGACCTCTCCACCCTTTTGGATAATAGAACCCAAGTACTTAAAATGATTGCTCATCGGTATTTCTTGTCCATTTAGTCTCACAATACTATAATCCCGGATTTTCTGTTTATTGAATTTACACTCCATATACTCTGTTTTGACCCTACTTAATCTAAAACCTTAAGATTCTAGAGTTTGCCCCTATAACTCCAATTTGGCATTTACCCCAGCTCTCGTCTCATCGACTAGGACAATATCATCAACAAATAGCATACACCAGGGTATCTCATCCTGAATAGCTCTAGTAAGCTCATTCATCACTATGGCAAATAAGAATGGACTCAATGCAGATCATTGATGCAATCCAATTGTAATAGAAAAATCACTTGTTATGCCTCCACACGTTCTGACATTTATCGCAACTCCATCGTACATATCCTTGATCATGTCAAATGGTAAAAAATGTACACATGAAAATTCATGTATCACATGTCCAAAACAAATTTGTTTTGAGGGGATAATTAGAAAATTATGATGATTTGGGGTAAACTTAGAAATATGAACAATTTGAAGGGTAAATATGAGAAAAACCCAAAAGAAAAAAAGAAAAAAGAAAAAGATAAAGGGAGGAGAGAGATCGGGCTCTATCTCTCCCCCTCTCAGCCGATACATGATCTCTCTCCCCTCCCCTCTCCCTCCCTCCGCTCAGAGGCAATGATGAGGGAATAGATTAATTGGCGACGAGCTGGAGGTGGCGGGCTAGAAGCGACATCAAATGAGAGAGAAGGGGAAAGAGAGAGGTCGGGTGAGAGACAGAGGGGTGAGATACAGAGAGAGATTAAAGGGAGGGGCAGAGATAGAGAGATCGGAAGGGGGGAGATCGGAGGGGGCGAGAGACTGCAAACCCTGAAGGTGAGCGATCAGTTCCGACAGGCGGGCGGGCAAACGTCAGCAGCAGTAGAGGTAGGCCCTAGTCCTCCTTTTTTTTTTCCTTTTTTATGTTTCTCTCCAAATCAGGACCGACTCGACCCCCACTCGACCAATTCATCACGAGTCATATCGAGTCGAAGTCGAGCCGGTCACAAATCGATGAAAATCGAAGCAAGGGCAACTCGCATCTCGATATCGTCGCAACGCCCACCGAGTCATTTTCGACTCGGTCGATACTCCAAACCCAGCCAACCCATGGAAATCACCCACTGTGCCCTACCTCAGTGGTAAAGGGATTAGGTTTGAAATTGGGAAGTCCAAGATTCAAGTACAGACTTTAGCCTTTTGTGTTGAATTATTACTATTATTATTATTATACCACAGTAATAATAATACCAAGATAATGATATACATTACTAGCTAATTGAGGGGGAAAAAGCAGAAAACGAAAACAATGGACTAACAAATTAGACTTGTACAAATTAAATGTTTTGGTGCATAAATAAAGTCAGATTTGCAACGTAATAAACAGCCTTTCTCACCTTTCTTACCTAATTGGAATGGTACAATGAAGAAGATGAAGCTTACTGATGAAAGGATATTTGCCCGAGGGTCAAGATCTGCAACAATTAAGACATCTCTTCAAACACTGAATCCACCAACAAAAATCCTTGAAAAAAAAACTTTGCATTTTCCTAAAGAAAATCATCCCTTTTCAAATCCTACCTCCATTTTTTGTGGCATTTGTAACTATAAATTAGTCAAAGGATACAATAACGCAAGCATAACTTTATTCCAGGTCAATCATCTCAATTTAGTTAACAAAGGAAAGGCAACGATGCACAACATCTTCAATGATGAACCCACAAATCATAACTTATAAGTTCAAAAAAAAAACCTCAACTACAAGAATAAATTGAAATTTTGAACAGTGCTTGAGATTCCATAGCTTTTGGTATCCCTCAGTTATGCTTGATAATCCACAGGGCAAAGCATAACTCAAGAAACAAATTCCTAAAGTCGAGCAGGGTATGCCAATGGAAGCAAATACATATAATCCTGAGGCCATGCAAAGACCCACATTGTCTGCCAATTACTTAAAAATTCAATTCTTACGAATTCAACAATCCATTGCCTTAAGTCACTCATTGACCACCTCAACAATACACCGCAGCATCAAACAAAGAGAACACATCACTCTACGCGAAAACTTACCAACCCCAACTCCACATTCAGAAAACCCCATAAAAATCAAATTTTTGAGACAAAACTGAAAAATCACACTAAAAAAAACTCAACTTTATTAGCAAATTAAACCAAACACGAACTTAACATAAAAACAACCATCACTAAACAAACAAGAACCATACATCGAAAATTCAAATCAGAGACAACCGTCAAAAACCCTAGATTTTGAGAAAAACCCTAGGTTCCCAGTTGAAATTGCAGCAATCAGGGAGTCCTAGAGAGATGAATTGAGAGGGGTTCGAAAACCCTAGAGAAGCTGGGGGAGTTTTTAGGGTTTAGAGAGAGAAACTCACAGCGTCCTCATCGAAATCTGAGGTGAGAGAGAGAGAGTGTGTGTGTGGCCGAGGGGGGAAACGAAACGAAAATGTAAGGCGCCCGCCCAGCGGGAACTAAAATTGGGTATTATTGAGAGGAAGCCCCGGAATTTTCACTATTTTTTTATCAGCAACTTGTGAAATTACATTTTCACCCTCAGTTGGGTAAGTGCAAATGGGGGTGTGATTGGAATGAAGGGCTGGGATTACTTGATGGTTGATTGTTGTGGGGAGTTGGAAATGCAATTTTGTCATTTGCTAGTGAATATTTTTTTTGGAGGCACTTTGCCCTAGGAAAATTGTGTGAAGTGACAATTCTACCCTTCTCTTCTCTCTTCTATGAGAGACATTTGAGGGCATTTTCATCATTTCTCGTTGGAAGCGGATATTGCCACCAAAAAAGTTGAGAAAGGCTCCCCAAAAAAAAATAAAAGTGTGCCATTATTTTTTATCATTTCACTCTCTGTGAAAAGTCCAAAATGTCGCTTCCTCCTTCAACTCCGGCAACCCCCACTCCTGGCGCTCCCCCTTCCCCTACCAATCTCCCTACCTCCCCCCTCCACCTCCCTCCATCTCCCCACCCTCTCCCATCTCCCCACCCTCCCCCCGATCTCCCCTCCTCCCACCCCCCATCTCTGCCCCTAAGCTGCTCGGCCAGAATCTGTTCGACCAGATCCGACTGAATAGGCTCTGGTCTGTTTGGCCAGAATCTGCTGAATAGACCAAGAGCAAAGATCGGGGGGAGGAGGGGAGATCCGGGGGAAGGGAGGAGGAGGAGATGGGGGAGACGGGAGGGGAAGATTGGGGGGGGGGGGGTGGTCACCCGCGAGGGGAGGCATGGGAGGGAGAGGAGGAGGAGAAGGAGAAGAGGGCACTTAAGTGGTTTTTGATTTTTTTTTCTTTTTCTTTTTTTTTGTGGTGGGGGGCTTTATCAAATTTGGGGATAACCTAATAGGGGTGCCTTCATCACTTTTTGGGGTGGCAATATCCGCTCCCCTCGTTAAATGATTTTGGTGTGAATTGCCCTAGAAAGCTTTAAAAATGACAGTTTTACCTTTTCCCTGAAAACATAAATATTTTTCATGCAAGAAAGGAAGCCCTATAGTAGAAACAGAAGCACTAATAAAGGAGAATTGTTGTTGCATCACGTATTCTAATTTCATCCTCTGTCCACACATGCAAATCAGAATGAGCACCCACAGATTTCTGATAGCGATCCTCCCCTAATACGTAAGATCACAACAAGAACCACAACGAAGATCTAGTAGCCTTATTTTTGTGGCAAACTCAAGTAACTGTGTAAGCACATCTCTAATAGTAAGGTCCTATAATTTATCATGCTAAAATCAAAAGGTCTGGTGACACAGCCCTGGCATGCTAGGGGAGAAGAGAAACTTCTCCACATAATTTTATTAGAATTGAAAAAAAAAAAAACTTCTTGAAATTATTCATAAGTGACCTTATATAGGATCTTCCATACAAAATAGTCCTAAAACTACTCAATTGAAAATGCAAATCCTAAAACAACTAAAATTCTAGGAAAAGGAAACTAGGAAAAAACAAAATAAAGTAAAATAAAAAAGATGAAAAAAGTTGCTCTTCTCGACGTTTTCGAATTATGGTCACAATTGTGATTCTGAGTTACGCTCTGACTTATTTCAGTCTCTTTTCTCGTAACATTTAGGCTTATTTTGATCTAAAAGTTCCAGAAACTCTTATTAAATATGTGCTACATTAAGGTCACATCAGTGAATGCTAAGGAATTAGGAGTTTCTCTTAGGGCTAGCTTCTTATTTAAATTTCAGTCCCTTTTTATAAAACATCTATGTTTTTTGGTCTAAACATTTCAAAATCTCTTTCGAGTGCTACATCAGAGTCATGTGAGTGAGTGAAATGACCGGGCGTGTTTGGTTGCAAGTAAGTAGGCGGAAGTAAGGAAATTGGGAAGTATAATTGCTCACTTCCCTATCTAATCTAAACACCGAAAAAGAAAAATAAGAAAACCAATTTTCCTTTTCTGTTTTCTCCTTTACACAACCATTTCCTCACCTCCAGAGTGCTACAGTTAATTTTGTAGTCATATAAATCTCATTTGTAATAAGTTGTAGCACAACACTGTTAATTTTTTGATCATTTAAATCTCACTTGCATTCTAATTGCAGTCTATTTTTTATTTTTAATTAATTTTTATTTTAATATTATTTTGCGGTCAACTTTGTGGTCAATTTTTCCACTTCCACTCTCGTATTACCATCCAAACACCGAAAAAGACATAACATTTTTCCAATCACACTTCCCAACAACATCCAAACACTGGAAAACTTACTAACTAATTCTCAAGTTCCAATGGGAACTATCCTCACTTCTTCACTTCCTCACTTCTATCCTTAACCAAACAGGCCCGACAAGGAAATGGCGGTTTCTTCTCATCTATTTATCATGCAGATTTGGACAGTTGTGCAGTGAAAATTAGGTCACGAGCTAAGGCTCTCTCAAAATAAAAAAAAACACACACACATAGCGAGTTGACCCCTTAAGAACAGTTCTCACGAATTTCTGTGAGAAATTTCATGTGAGTCGTCGGATCTGATAGAGATATGATTTTATTTGATTTGATCTATCATACCCGACAGCCCGCGTGAAAGTTCGGGATCACCTACCGATATACAGAGAGAAGGAGAGATTTGTGTCATTTCAGAAGGATTTAAGCCAGAATCCTTTCCACTAAAGTACCAACATTCAACATTTAAATACAAGTTCAACTCAGTTGAAGTTAATATATATTATCTAAAGCAACTAAAAAAAATCAAATGTTTTGAATACTTTTTGCCGATCCATCAAACGACTCAAAATGGATGGTCGAAAGTAGTGAGTTGATTAGATCTGTTTTTAGACATACAAATTCTCGATCTCACCACTTGATCATGATATAAACATTTATAAACCTCTAACAAATCAATTTTGTTAGGTTTTGAATGTTCTACACCGTTAAATTAACCAACTCACTATTTAAGCCATCCGTTTTTCTCATATTTGATGCATAGACAAAAAGTATTTAAAATATTTAAATTTTGATTTATAGGTGCTTGAAATAATATAAATCAACTTTAAAAGAATGAATATTGTATTTGAATATTGTAGTGTTGTATTTGAGTGGGAAGGATTCAACCTCGACTCCTTTCAAAATGACACAAATCTTACTATATACACACTAGGGGTGGCAATTGGGTCGGGTCGGGTCTAATTGGGTCGGGTCTTAAATGGGTCGACCCATAATCGGGTCGGGTCGACCCGACCCATTTATTTATATGGGTCAAAAATCCAAACCCAAACCCGACCCAGTATTATGTGGGTCGACCCGACCCGACCCATTTGACCCATTTAACTAAATGGGTCGGCCGGGTCGGGTCGACCCGTTAGCGGTAAATGTTTTGTAGGAACCTTATTCTTGTATTCTATAAGTAGATGACAGTGGCATAATGTTGGTTTCAATAAGTTAAAAATCATAAAATCATGTATATCAAATGCAACGCTTCTTATTCTCTGAAATAAAGGTGAAAGTATTAGTGGGATTGAGACAAACTCAGGGATTGTTTATGCAATATAATTTTGTTTATTTATGAGAATGTAGTTAAAATTAAGAGGCTTTAGGTTTTTCATAGAAGATTGTGCAATGTGTATGGTGTATTGGATTTTGATGAAGAAAGGATGGAGAGCTAAATTATGAAGTCCCTGAGCGGAAATGATAAATGATTCCCAAAAAAAAATCTCTGGATCAAAAATATAAAAAGGTAAATGGGTCTTAGCGGGTTTGGTGGGTTTGGGTCGACCCGACCCATTTATTAATCGGGTCTGGTGGGTCGACCCGATTACGATCCAAACCCGTATAGCTCAAACCCATACCCACTTATTCTGGGTCGGGTCGGGTCAGGTCTGGCGGGTCGGGTCTGAATTGCCCCCCCTAATACACACGCACATATAAAAGAGGCAAAAGCAACCCATCAGTAAACTTCATATTTCTGGCCAAGTTTGTGAGGATTCCATGTTGAACTTTAGCTCACTCTGTGGAAAATTTAATTTCTAATTGTCCTCCAATTTATCTCACCTATAAAAGTCACCTGAAGAAGGCCAACATAAAATTATGGTTTTTCTAATATACTATGTTTGTTTTGATGTAGCTTTACACCACGAGGTTGTTTGTTTGGTTGTAGATGTCGAAAAAGTTCGTAATTCATAAATGATCTATAATCTAATTACGATTACGGTGTTTGTTTGGATCGTAATTCGTAAAAAACTTACACAACTCAACTACCACTCAATTGCAACCCAATTATTACTCACTTACAGCTCACTTATAGTTAATTTTGTGATCATGCAAATTTGCATTATTTTTTATAATAATATTTATTTTTTAAATATTTATATTTTTTCGTATTATTTGTAATAATAAAATTTTTTAAATCACAAAATAGTTAATTTTGTGGTCAACTTTTTCACCTACGACTTACACATTACGACAACCAAACACCATAAAACACAATACATTTTTTCGCTCACAACTCTATATTAACAACCAAACAACGTAAAACTTACATGCATGCAGCTCATTTACAACTGTAAAATTTTTTCCAATTACAACTTACGAATTACGGTCAATTACGACAACCAAACAATAGAAAGTGAAAAACAGTTATTTAGTTAAATGTATAATGGAGTTCTATATATATAAAAAATATTGAAAACAAACTGATGTAGCATCCCCTTTTAAATTTTTTTTAATCATATCTCAATAGATGTGAAAAGAAGTACAATCAATTTTATCGCAGTTTCAACTACGCCCAAAATATATCTTTAACTATTACAATTAGAAGTTCATCAAAACAAATAGTCAAACTGCTATTTATTGTAACTGGAGTTAATGTTGTTCCAACTAGAAGCATCCAAATAGCCCCAAGGGCGTGTGAATTTGGATTTCTTTTTTGCTTGAGATTATTTTTTTTATCAAACAATATTTTTCTATCAGCTTCATGATCATCAAAAGAAATTATCTACGTGAAAAAGTCTATCAAATTAAATTCATGTAAAAAAACATAGTTGACATAAAGAAAAGTACACTTAAAATGAAAAAAATAATAAAAGATAGTATGTAAAATAGTAACAAAGCGTAAACTTCCCTTTCTCCTAAATCTTTTCTGGTATACTAAAATGCCTCTTAAACCTCGCGACTTCCCAACATGAACCAACAGTGATTAGTGCCTAATTTAAAATAATTCATAAAGTTTCATAGAAATTTTGCTATCAACTCTATAATCATCAAACAATATTATCTAATTAAGAGTCTATCAAATTCCATAAAAAAAAAAATAATAATACAAAACATATCTATTAGGAAATAAACTACCTCTAAAAAGGGAAAAGAGTAAAAACAAAAAATATAAACTTACTTTTCTTGTGAATGTTTTCTCGTTTCACTTGCCTCTATTTCTCTTCTCTAATTTCAACTTTCTATTTCTCTTTTTTTGGATGCGAAGATAGCGTCTTGGATGATTTTATAGAGGAGAAAACTATCTGAGAATTATAAATCAAATAGGTTTCACAATCAGAAATATAATTAGAGTATAAAACTGGATAAAGAGAATTTTCCTCTTCCTGCTTTGACTAATTGTAGAAAATTAAAATTTTGGAACACTAATTGAAAGAAAATATCAAGAGAATAAAAGAAGTACTAATTAACTAGGAGTAGGAGTAGAAGTCGTGTAGGAATAGTCAAGTTTATTTTTTATTTTCCTTCTTTTATTATAATATTGAATAATAGGTATTGTCTTTTTTAATTGCAGGATATTCAAAATTGATTAGGACTCAGGGTTTTTTTTTTTTTTTTTTTTTAATATCACAAGAATTTGAAGGGAAAAAACAGTAGGAGTTAATTTTTTTTTTTAATTTTTGATTGCGTGAGAGAAATTTAAATTGAGATTTTTCTTTTCTCGATCATGAGTTAGTTTGATCAAAACGTTGGTAATTTATTTCATATCTTGTTGTCCAACAAACTCTAGAATTGGGGATAACTTTTATAATTGTTGTGATAATCTACCATTCAGCAAAAAGTCTAAATAAATAATAGCCATAAAATTATCTGAAAGAAAATAATAGTCATAGGATAATAAGATAAGATCACTTAGATTAATTATACATTTATAATTATGGGTCCACATGGGAGAAACAACTTCAAAGTTTGCAATAATTTAAATGGTTGATATTAATCTAACCACTCATCTCAACACCCTAACAAATTACTACCATTGGATATCATAAGATTAAGTGGGAGAGTTAATCAGTAGACTTGAACTTGTGTCTATGAGTATGGTTGGTTCATGTGTGTGAGTCACACATAAGTTGTCGAGTTTCAGAGGAATAAAATTTTAATGTTTTTGGAACTCTTATAATATTATAAGAAGGTCAATCTTACGTGTCAAGGTGAAATTGATTCTCTTATAATATGTGTACGCGGCTCACACATATGATATGATACGAACTCTTACTTTTTCTAGATTTGGGAGGGGGAAAATATTGAGAAAAAAAAGAGAGAGCGACCTCTTTTTCATGGGGTTCTTGCTCTTGTTCATGCCAAACAAAAAGAAATTCTAGAAAAAATGTTTTATAAATTATCTAAAAAAATAATGTACCTGTGAAATTTATTCTTGAAAATGGGGTCATATCGTGGGGTTGGGTTGGCTCCTCCCGCGTTAAGGATCAGATGATGGTTCTTCACGCCATGGGCCGTCCATTACAGCTGATGGACAGGCCCAGAGTAAGAGAGAGAAAAACAAAAACACATTTTTTTTCTCTCCCGCTCCGAGCCGTCCATTAGCTATGATGAACGACCCACAACGTGAAGATTCATCACGGCCCTTCCTTCGCGAGAAGGAGCCAACCCGAGCCCCATATCGTAACCGTAGAATTCAGCATTGTGCGAAAATTGAGCCACGCGAAACTCAATTATGGCCCCATGCATAAACACATCAGGATAATAGGCCTAGGGGCCTGCGACCCTGTTCAACAACATATAAATGCAACAATATCAGCATCTGATAGTGTGATGCATGGGTTTTGAGTATTGTGGTGCTCAGCAAGAATCATTACAACAGTATCCATATCTTCAAAATACAAAGGGGTGTCTCTGCATGGGAAAAGTTTTAATACAGACAAGGGTGTAACACAAGAGCTTAATTGCATGTACTAATGAAAATACATTGCAATCCTCGTTGCCGCGGCGTGCTTGCCGTCGCAGCCCAGTAGCGGCGGCGGCAGCAATCCTGCTGCTGCTTGTCGTGGCCACTGCCGGCCTCATCATCGCTGCTTATTTGTGACGGCGTGCATGGTGGGCGCCTGGGGGGGGGGGGGGGGGGGGGGCGTGAATTTGAATTTTATTTTATTGTTTCTCTGGGTCGAGGTTGGCAACCCCGGATGAACTTGACAGGCAAAAAATTGCCCAAGCCCGGTTCTTCCGAGGCTGGCAACCCGGACGAACAAACAAAGAGCAAAAAATAAAATAAAAAATTGTTCTTTCAGGGTTAACAACCTCGGATGAACTTAAAAATAACCTGACGTCACGTGAGCGCCATGCTGATAGGGCCAACCGCATCGCCGTCGGCGTGACATGTCAGCGGTTGATTTTGAAATTAATTTAAGGAAGATCGATATTTGAAATTATATATTTTTTGAGATTTTTTTTTTTTGAGAAAAAAAAGCCCTTCCATTAAACCCTTTTTAACATGTTACTTTACAAACATTTTTTTATATGCTGTAAAAAGACAATAAGTTTTTTTATTTGAATTTTCTACTCATAGGGGCCGTTTGTTTCGCGTAAAACTCCGTAACTCGTAAATGACTTACTACCCAGTTACAACTACGGCGTTTGTTTGGACCGTAATTCGTAAAAGACTTACGTAACTCAACTAACACTCACTTGCAACCCAGTTACCACTCACTTACAGCCCAGTTACAGTTAATTTTGTGGTCATACAAATTTGTAATATTTTTTATATTAATATTAACATTTTTTAATATTTAATTTTTTTAATATTTATTTGCAGTATTAAAACTTTTAAAATCACCAAATAGTTAATTTTGTGGTCAACTTTTTCACTTACGACTTATACATTACGACAACCAAACACCGTAAAGTACAATACACTTTCCCACTTTACAATTTTATATTACCAACCAAACACCGTAAAATTTACATATATGTAACTTATTTACAATTGTAAAAGACTTTACCAATTACAACTACGAATTACGGCCAGTTACGACAACCAAACAGACCCATAATGTATCTCAAACCTCGTACATTTAGAAATTTACCCTAAATCATCTATTTCTCAATTAGTTCAAGAAAATCCAGACAAGATATACATAAAGAGGAAACATTCTATGTAACACTCTACAACGCAATTCCCGAATTTTATTATTTTCTTGTTCTGATTTTAAGGAGA
The DNA here is from genome assembly GCA_038442645.1 of Agave tequilana. Lineage (NCBI taxonomy): Eukaryota > Viridiplantae > Streptophyta > Magnoliopsida > Asparagales > Asparagaceae > Agave > Agave tequilana. The sequence continues at coordinate 86,319 of JAVJIF010010298.1, forward strand.
ATATAATTTTCGATTAGATCCATGTTTATTTGGAGGAACAAAAAAAAAAAAAAAAAACTTCGTGAGGACAAAAACCATTAAGCTCAACCAACGGCGTATGTTCCTTCGCAATTATATCTTTTGAAAGCTAAGAGCTTCTCTTTATCTTCAAACTTGATTATATTAAAAACCTAATTAAAGTCATGCATTATTTCTTAACACTAACTTTGAGTTCTACGCTAACTTTTTGAGCACGCTTTCATTCTACAAACTATTAAAATTTTACAAAATGCTAGCACAAATAATTACAGTAAACTCATCAATGTTCAAATCACTCTAAACTTGCAGCACTTTCATTGGACTAAAAACTACAAACAAAATGAACATAATAATAAAGTTCATGTCAAAATTAAGCACAAACACAAGCCTCTACCAATTGACACACGAATGCCTGCTCTGTTGTCAAGGCTAAAAAAACGAGAGGAAACAAAACACAAAGTCATCACAAGCAAATCTATCAAATACAATCCAATTGCCGCTGTTAAAACCTCCAAAAGCAGTAGCAATAGCACCTCACTACAGGCCACAAAACAGCTCAACTCAAAACTGAGGCTCACAAACTTGCCATGTAGTTCAGATGAACAACAGTCCTTTGATCATTTAACACGAGAACAGTTCTTTAGGTTAATATTTAGAAGCACCAGACAATTTTTTTTGGTTGTGTAACAAAACTTTTGGCCAACAGCTCCCCCTCGCTTTCCTGCATCATAAACTCATTCTTACAACCTCCAAGGAAAATTAAGCGCACACCATACCACTCCGAGATGATACCGTACCCTCCCTGCACAACGGTCAGATTAAGTTGGTTTCCTCATGTTGCGACCAGCACGGATTACTTCATCCACCAACAGCAACTGGGAAGCGATGACGGGCCTGCAGTGCAGAGGGCAGATTGTATATTTTCAGTTCACCAAATTAGTGAAGCGTCTGGGAGTTTTGTTTTGTTTTGAAATATAGGCCATAGCATCAACATGGTGCAAGCGGGATTTGAACCACAGGCCTCTTGTCACTGCCAAAGAGGTTTTACAACTGTCCTACAGTGGCACTTGCAGTCTGAAAGTTGAGAAAAGTTAACTACTACATACCCAGAGTTTATAATTTGGCGTTTCACTGAGTAGTTGTCAAAGATACCCTCCATATGGGGATCGATCGGTTCCCCAGTGTGCTGGTTCAAACCCACAACATTTCCTCTGTCATGCTCTCCCTAATAATAACAATCACAATAGTGGATGTATCCATCACTGAGCAATCACCAAATGGTATAAGAAAAATAAATCAAGAGAACTCTACCGAAAGAGCTATGATGACATCTTGTGTGTCGAGGCCAGAGTTTTCTGCCAGAGTCTTGGGCACAACGAGAAGTGCATCAGCAAAGGCTTGGACACCGAGCTGTGCACGCTGGTAACAGTAACATGTATCGGATGAGGATTCGGTAACAACAAATCAGTTAAAAAGAAAAATTAGAGCACATGACTTACCCCTTGAACAGTTTTCATTACATTGTTGATCAGATGCTGCCTGGCTGCAACCTCAAAAGCCCCTGCACCCTGTAATATCAAAAGCAAAGGAATCCATAAGTCTAAGAATAAAATGAAATGTTATGAAATTACATCCACAATGACTTACATCCAACAATTTGTAGCCACTGGCCAGCTAGTAACAGGCAGGTTTCATAATTGTCTATGCGGAAAGAGTTATTTCTGAGTAGAAAAGTTCATCGGCTATCCATTTAAAATTAATGCAGAACACAAAGTCTTTTTTTTCTGGCATTTATAATTTTATTTCCTTTTTGTCGCCGGCATGCAAAACACAAAATTGATGATCTTCAAAAGGATAGGATTTGCTTGAATAGCGAACAGTGGTGTATGTTTTTTGGGATCTTCACCCTGTGGTGGAGAATGATGCTTATAACCATTAACTTTATCGTCTAAAATCTAAACAATGAAACATTTTAAGTTTTAACATTAACCATCACCCGTACAAAAATCGACAGATTTCATCACTGGGTAAAACAATGGAAATTTAAAACACGAGCCTACTGAGCACAATATGATTCAAACAAACAATGCAGACAGCAATCTAAACAACAGAACCTGGAAAAGAAAATTGAGAAAAATAAGTTAAGGTTAACTTTTAAAATAGTTAGGGTTGTGAGGATAATTGTGTCATGGTTCACAGTCGCGGTCTCGGCCGCCGACTCGGTGGGCACTGAGACGGATCGGTCTCGGCGACTCGGATCGGTATCGGGCGATACGCGCAAAACGCTACATAGAAAGCTCAAAAATTCTGAAAAAATCACGACAAATCTGAAAAAATGTAGACATCCACATTCATGTATCACATGTCTAAAATATATCACCTAGCACACTAAACATAAAGTGAAAGAAAAAATACACGCGTCGTCGGTAGAAGCATATCAAAATACATGCACAATATAGTAAATTGTACAAATTAAATTCATAAATACATGCTAATGTTGTTATTTTCACATTAAATTGCGACGAGACACAAAATCATCATCATAATGCCGAGTCGACCGAGTCAACTCCGATTTTCGGCCGAGTCGGTCTCCTCTGAGTTGAGTCGACCGACTCATGACTCGGACTCGTCTCGGAGCGGGTCGAGATGGATACGACTCGGCCGACTCGTCTCCGACTCGGCCGAGTCTTTGAACCGTGAATTGTGCTGGAAATGATACACAAGTATGGACTTCATCACAACAAATTACATGTGCACAAGCCAGCTTAGGTAGACAACAAATCAATGAATCATTATAATATGAAATCCAACTGCATAGCTCATAAAGTTGAGGGAGATAACTAACAATTCAAGAAAAATTAGCAATCACAGATAACTGCTCAAAAAGATACTGGGTGATCAAAATCTCACCAAGACAACAGCCTCATCTTCAATTGTATTCTTAACAGATCTCAGGCCATCACGGACAGCATCCTTGATTTGAGCAATGGTGTGATCATTTGGTCCTACAGTAAGACAAAATGTTGAGTTTTGTGAGTAGAAGTGCTCTATACACACAGGTATCTGCCTCCATACACTGGTTAATATGTGGGGATAACATATTAAAGAGATTATGTAAAGAACCTTTGATTAAGATTGTACAAGAATGAGGATTTTCACATTCTCCACAAAGGTATACTTTTCTTCCCCAAGGACATGCTCATAAACAAGTCCAGCCCAACCAAGGCAACTTTCAGTCAAATCCTCAACAGAATTTACAGCCTCCCCACCACATGCTAGAACTAGCCTTTCCATATTTCTCCTCTTTGCTCTTCGGAGAGCAACTATCTGTAAATAGCAATAAAGTAATTGTAAATGACCACAACCATTAAGAAACATGCTAATAAGGATTACTCATCTGTGTGTGTGCTATGTACTACTTAATTTCTGTCCCTTCTTCAGAACTAACAGAAGCATTTTTATATTTATGAATTATAAATGCAGAATGGTAGAAAACCAAATGGAACTGTATGAAAAATAAGAGAAAATGAGTTACTGAAAATGATGAATGGTCGTCAGATTAGTTGACATTGGTTTCACGAAAAAAAAAGGTCAACAGAACAATGGTTGTCATAAATACTATTGACTGCCATCAATTTGCCTGGTCTAAGAAAACTTGAAAAAGTACAGAAGTTTCCCATTAATCCACAGAATTGGTTTTTTTTCCCCCTGTCAACAAGCCAATTCTGCAACTTTGCATGAGCTAGTGAAGATATTGTGTTGGTCTATTTTTGCCAGACAAATCATCGTTGCTTACCCCCACCCCAAAAGGGCAGTAAGAATGTAAATGACTAAATTTAATTCTGACCATAATTTGCCTCCTTATATGTCCTAAAGAAGAATACTGCAAAATAATAAGCTTCAAGAGGGGTTTTTTTTTTGTGCGCGCGCGCGTGTTGGGTTTTTTTTGGGGGGGGGGGGGGGGTGGCTACAAAAATTTACATCATATAGAACAATATCTATAATTGCAAATTAAAATTGATAGCACAAAATGCACTTATAACATAACACTGTAATGGCATCACTAACCCCTGCTCTCGCGAGAAGGTCCAACGATGGAGGATCAATCCCCTTTTGATTGATCACAACAAAGTTTTTGTCAGTGCCAGAGCAAATCTGCAAATCATAAAAATTACATGAGAATAAATGAATGCAAACTACTTGTTAAAACAAGCATGGTAAAGTGAAATAGCTCTTCTCAACTGACCTTGTTCTTTAGTTCAATGATCTTCTTAACTCGCTCGTCAACTTGCCGCCTTTCAGCAGCGACCATTTTTTCACGCTGTTCAGCATTGGAGTAGAAAAATCCTGCATTTATTTCACTGAGATAAAAGATCTATTATTAGGAGATATGAATCAACAAGCATCTAAAATAAAACTCCAAAATTGATTCTTATACCAGTGGCAAGAAGCAGTCTATTTCATTTTAAAAAGACAAATAACTTTGAAATTGCTGCTAAAGAATCAGCATAAAAAATTAAATTATCTTCATAAGCAGTAAATAATCTTTTATAATCAGCAATAATACAGATATCAATGCTACAAAGAACAATGTCCAAGTTTCAAGTATCCTTATAATGATCCCCATTTTCACCATAAGCATCACACCCACCACCTCCTCCATTACCATCACACCACTACTTCCTTTTGTTCTAATAATGTTCAGTTAAATTAAAACATGGGTAACTTTAGAGTTTTATTTGGAGTTTATGGTAACTTTGGAGTTTTGTTTATATTGGGGTAGTGGACTGTAAAAAGGAGAAACTTCATGGCACTTAAAATAAGCTTTAAGATATTAATCTGTATAAAATATCAATACACAGTATTTGTGTAAAATGGGTGGAACTTGAGAGTATTTTTAATAATGGTTCTGGTTAAATATCAATATGGTACTACAAGGATTTAGTGAGCATGCATCATAACTGCCAAGAAGACAAGTATTTTCGTAACTCTTGATTTACTATATTCAAATTGAATAATGGCTTGATTTTGATGGCGTTTGGCAGTTATACCCCCAGGTAGGGTGTGACAACTAAAAATATTTCGAAAATATTCTTGGGGTGCAAAACAGAAAAATGATGACTTAATAACGATTTTTCCAACAACCTACAATATAGGCCAATTTTGATTATAACCATATTAAAAACACAGAATCAAACTAGCAAGAAAACTTCTGCAAAAATAGTGGAGAGCAACGATAACATTCTAATTAATTAAATTAAACTAAACTAAATAAAAATCACTAACAAGACAAACAAATACTGGGCAGATTACCCATCTGCAGCCGTCTATGCAAGCATATGGATACCTTTTATCATACTCCAAGGAGACATTGCATGTCAAGATGTAACAGTTTTCCACCCTACGCTTCATATCAGGGTGTCGAGAGCCATGATCAAGGACAAGACCTTCAACCTTGAAGAAAAGAAGATATGCAGCTTAGTTGAAAGAATAGACCATATAGGACAGACAGAATATTTAGTAACTACACAGAAAATAACCAACAAAACCAGAAAAGTATAGCACGGGTAAATTTAGAAGTTAGAAATGACAGGACTGACATCCTCAATGGAAATTCAGCTTAAACGCAAATTAGAAAGCAATCATGCATAGCTTACTAGGTCAGTATAATATTTGCAACAACATTGGCACAAACCTAACAATTCCTATCAAGAATCGCATGAATTGTTAAGAAATATCATTAGAAACTCTCTCTCTCTCTCTCTCTCTCTCTCTCTCTCTCTCTCTCTCTCTCTCTCTCTCACACACACACACACACACACACACACACACACACACACACACACACACACACAAAAAAAAAACAATGAAAAACCATGAACAAATGAAATTCAACATGCCAAAGAAAATAGACTGCAAAGTTACTGGAGGAGCCTGGACATCAATGCAAAAAAAAAAAAAAAAAATGGAAGAAGATTAACCAAAGAAAGAACATTGCAGCACATCTTCATCATCAATGCTCTAAACGGCTGCCTCTATGCTTGACTTGGCAGCCACAGAGGCGCAGCAGGTCCACTCCTACTGTGATTGCAAAGCAGCCCAATCTCTTCTAACCCGTAGGCATGCTGCATTGAAATTATCTTCCTGGTGGCTTATCTTGCTTGAATGGGCATTGTTGGATTGTTTTAGGATGACGTGTAATTGGGTCAAACTCTGTTAGTCAGGTTAAAACCCAATCACAGGACTTGTTTATTGTCTTATCAAAACCCCCAGCACTTCCAAATATCTTGACTTCTCCTTTTCCTGTGTCCTCAGTTTCCTGGGAGCTCTTGCATGGCAAAACCATACTTGTAAAGTGCAGTGCAAGGTGCAAATCAATGCTGGTACTATGGTAAAGTTCGGCAGTGATGCTGGTCATCCAGTGGCATTCTCAACCACTCTAGAGTATCAGGTATGACAATGACAGGCTCATATTTTATACTCCCTCTATTCAGGCTAAAGTTGCAGCAACTTCTTCCTTTGTTTTTCATTCTTCATCTTTTATCTCCTCTTATTTTTCTGCCCCAAAATTTCAGTCCATGGCGGTGAACACGAGGACTTTTACCTTCTCTCCTATAGTTCTATGCCACTTAGCAAGCTGCTCAGCCGTAATAGCTCGGCCAGGTGATCATTCCGCCTATGCACTGACTGGGTTGTCTATTTAAGCACTGCATTTAACCTCTTCCTGTCATATCAGCAAATGTGTAGCACATGGACATGAAAAAATAACATAAACATACAAAGACACCAACACCCTGTTGCCTTTCACCTAAGTCGCTCATGTCTCCTAGTTCTACTATCTACACATCATTTCTTCTGCTAGCAAGCAGTTTGGATCACAAGAGTATTCTTAAAGGACATAAATCCTTCAGTCATATATCATTTCTTATGCTTCCGGGCAGTTTGGATTGCAATAGTATTTGTAAAGAATATGCATAAATCCTTCCTAGTCATATCATCATTCAAGTTTTCGTTTTCAAAGGAAATGCTTTCCCTTCAATAAATCACCATAGCATGTTTAAACAAACCAAAAACAATGAAAACACAAAATCCCTGAAAGGTAACATGTACAGATAAGCATTTTGCCGTAACAATGTATACTATTTTTTTCAATCAGTTCCAAGGATTTTTTTTTTAAAAACGAAGACTCAACTACAGGCTTTGTTTTTGGTAGGACATGAATATGTTGATTCAATCTAACAAATCAAAGGACATAAGATACTTTAATGTAATTAAAAACAAGTAATAAATGATAACAAAGTTAATCCAAGGAAAAATCATACATACCAATCCAGTATCAACATCAAACTTATGACGCATGTGCATTATCTCCACCATAAACAAATCAATAGGTTCATCAGGCTTGCGAATGCAGAGCACCTGATCATTTAAAACATAAACTTTATTCAAGATGAGATAAATAGATCTGTCAATAAGAAATATCAACAAACAATTTGAGAGAAAGCAATAATTCTTGAATATTGTTATGATAAGTGCATCATGATGAAAGAGAAGGAAGACAAAACAAGTTTTTGTATCTACTCAATAAGGAAGTAAATTTATCACAAAAGAAGAAAATGTTTATAGATGCAGAGCATCTGACTACACACTTTATTGTCACAAAAATATCAGCAAAAAGTTGGAGAGAAAGCAATAATTATTGATTTATTGTTATAACAAGTGCATCATAATGAAAAAGAAGAAAGAAATAACACGTGTACTTGTCTTCTCAATAAGAAAGTAAATGTATCAGCAAAAAGAAAATGCTTTGATACTGATAACAAATAGAAATTCTCAGTATCACCTTTAGAAAATGAAACTGAGCTATCCTAACAAAAGACAATGGTTGTGTGAGACAAGCATACCAGCAGAGATATACAAAACCATAACATATCAAATGCAAATGGTGACACCTAATTCTAGAGACCAACTTAAACATTTCATGAAGCAAGCACATTAGGTTTTACTGTTCCTTTACAGATCAACTGTTTGCAACATAAAAGTAAAAATCATCAACTTAAATATAGATAACTCAATGAAGAAAGTAATAACATGTAACAATTGGTAAAGTAACAACTATTAAACACATGCTCATAATTGATCATCATCATCAAGACATAGACTACTAACTATTTAAACATCCACCACACATACGTGTATAGTTTTGAGGGGCATGAACCGTGTATTAGTATATAAACCCACAAAAATGCGCTATACAGACCTGCATAACCCACAAATGCAGGTGTGTAAACTGCATAAATCTGTGTATATGGTTGCCCACTTCTTTAGGCAAAGGCCGCATACGCATAAACCTCGTAAAATCTACATACATGGATGTCCACCTTTTAAGAGTGCATAATGATGTGCATGCAAGCAGAGGCCGCATACGCAAAATCATGTTTTAGAACACTGGAAGAAAGGGGACGGCATGCTTATGTGTACGTGGTCATTCCATCCCTTCACACCTACAATCAAGAGAACTCATCTAGATCCTTATATGGGAGCCAAAAATGAGTTCCTTATATACGGACCCAATAATGAGACAGGCACCCGCTTGCTTTCTTCTATTTAGATGCTTGCTCATCTTTTTTCTACTTAAACTAATTGCTCTACTTTCCAAGCACAAACACACTCAGAAAACCTTTAAATGAGATCTACCATCAGAGCGGTTAGGACTCATTTCTGAAACGTATGATCAAGACAGGAAGTGAGATAGCAGAACTTAATTGAAACCTTTAAAATGAACAAAAAGATAATGTAAAAAGGGATCAACAGCAATGGGTGCAAATTTCTGTAGATGGACCTCAAATACACCAAACTCTAAGGCAACTCCAAAATGATACAAATAGTCCATATGCAAGGAATGCACATTACAATTTGTTGTACACTTTGAATGATCAAGATATCAATCAAGAAGTTCTCAGATCTTCTCTAGAATAATCAGCAATGAACGAATGATTTCTAATTGACTTATGTTATTCATGCTGCTGGGCCAAAAATAGAAGTTTCAAGTAAATAAGAACAGTATGGCATGAGATGGCAATGAGATTAGAGCAAAGAATGAGCACACTAAAGTTGAGCACACAAGGAAAACAAATTAAAAAAAAATATTCAAGACATATTGGAATGTGCCAGAAAATTGGGGTTACCATGGTAACTACAGGCTCTCAAACTATAATTAAAGATTACAAAAGGGGAAAAGGTGATAGAAAAAATAAGATACAAGACATATTGGACTGTGCTAGAAATTTGGTTTACCATGGTAACTAAAGGCTCTCAACTTTAATTAAAAGATTACAAAAGGGGAAAAGGTGATAGAAAAAATAAGATACAAGACATATTGGATAAGATACAAGACATATTGGACTGTGCTAGAAATTTGGGTTTACCATGGTAACTAAAGCTCTCAACTTTAATTAAAAGATTACAAAAGCGGAAAAGATGATAGAAAAATAAGATTCAAGACATATTGGACTGTGCTAGAAATTTGGGGTTACCATGGTAATTACAGGTTCTCACCTTTAATTAAAAGATTAAGAAAGGGGAAAAGGTCTAAAAATAGCACAAGTGAACCGTTATAAAGAATTAAAAAGAGCTTGTCAGAAAGGACATAGATTCCATAATAAAAATGATCAGTGAAGGAATCACGAGCTTCCTCAAGTAATTTTGACAGTGTTCCATTTTTTTTAGATTGTGCGCCTAGTATGCAACTTAATAATATAATGTTCAAAATTCATTCCATTGCATGAACTTCTGGTGACTAATATACAATGTGTTAAAAGCATTTCCACCCAGGTTATACATGAACTCGATATACCAGATAATTATGGAGATGCAATCCCTCAAACACTGATAACTGTCGTTATGGCTATCCAATCATGTCATGAGGATCTCACAACTCAGGTATAAAGATAGGGTTGCAAATACTTGAAAAAACAATATGTTGTATGTTCATGTGTGCAAAAGGGGAAGTGTCTAGCATGGGTTTTGTTTATGCAAGGTTTTCTTTATTGAATTTTCCACCATTAGCAGATTAAATTGTAAAAAATTTCTGTCAAATAAATTATGCAGCGTGTCAAGGTATGTGTTACAACAACACATGCTGCAGGCACTCTGAAAGTCTGAATCATGTTTAAAAAAAAAAGATATTATGACATTCACATTTCAAATCAAAGACCCCCTAAATTAAGATGGATATGAATGCATAAACACGAGCAATTGATTAAGCATAAGAAACTCTAATATGGTTGCATGGTAGATCTCTAAAAGTAGGTGGAAACAAGAATCAACTCTTTTTTTTAGGGGGCTTCTATAGGATTAACAGAGAATTCCAAGGCAAATAAGAAAGTGAATTCACAAAAATTACATGTTCACAAATCTACACTTACAGCATTAACAACAATATCAGTCAACTGGTCAGCCAATGCTTCATACAACTGCAACAAAAAGAAACAATTTCAGATCAGTCATGTCAGGCACACAAGGATTCTCTAACAGTAAGTAAATATTTAACGCTGGAAAGAAGAATAAATACCTTTGTCCTAAGAGTCGTTCTTGCAACAATTTTCAGGATCTCTTTATCTGGTGCATCACCCATCACAACAGGTGTTTTAAACTTCTCAAGGAATTCCAGAGTAGCCCTTTTAGCTATATCAAATCCATCCACCAAAACACGTGGATGCATCCCTGGAATAATTTCACCCCAACATATTAATAATCAGAAACAAAGAAATACTGATTAGTGACATTGAATTTAAGTAGAATTTTGAGGAAGTTGAACTCCATAAAGCTTATTTTATATGAAGATGCCATTTTCGGGACACAGATTAATGCTCCCTATTTAAGAGATGATTATTATCCAGCAAGGGAGAGTAAATACCTTAAAAAGAAAGTGTGATTTCAAATGAAAGAGGCTCACAGAATATCAAACTGCAGACCTTCTGTAAACCTTCTGTAAACTTTACATGTGAAACTATAAGATCATGCTTAGTTATACGACTTCTTTAACACAAGGCATTAAAACATTGAGCTAAAACAAGCCCTTCTGCAATTCACTAGCGGCTCTGTATGTAAAGTATGACTCAATGAGCTAAAACGGACACAATTAAAAGATCAACACAGTTTGAATAACATGTATATAACAGCAAAATGGCGACAAGCAATGATTTCCAAATGTTATAGAATTTAAAGAATCAATTAAGATGAATCGGTAGGAGCCACTGAGACGAGGATTGGGTTGGAAAATGGGAGGTCACAGGTTCTAGACCAGGCTACGACCTTTGTAAAAAATAGTATGAATGTCTCTACTCTCTAGTTATACAACTAATATAGAGCTTTGTAAGAGAGGAGATTTAGAAATAACCTAATATCTCCAACATGATTTAAAATCACGGTATCGGTATCGATATTGGCCAATGATTTTTAATATCAATATTGTTAATATCAATAATCAACATCGGCAATATTGAACGATATTGCACGGTTAATATCGTATTTGTTAGCCCAAAATTCGATACGATATTTGCTGATATATATTTGAATCGGCCGATATTTAAAACCATGATCTCCACTATAGGTAAAATCCTTAAGTAACCCAACACTGTATCATTGCATAAGCAAGTGATCCCAATAAAAATATTAGCAGCGAAAATCTTTGTCCTTTAGAAACCGCAGATACGCCCCTAACAAGTCTAAAAGAGTGTAAAGATCCCTATAATTGGTGTTACATCAAAAGCGTGAAATTTTTACTGATCATTTTTTCCTTCAACCTTTATACTTCACACATGACAGCCCATTTGGATATTCTTGATGTCACTTGCTTCGTAGAGATCAACTTTGTGAAGATGTCAATTGTACTCACTTCTCAAAAGGGAGGCTCCTAAACCAAGCTACGCGAAACTTTTGAATTTTTTCAATAATTTGTGATTTCTTTCGCATTTACAGTGCAGTCTCCACCCATTTGTCAAATACCATCTATTATGCATATCTATCAACCATCTATCGTGTCCACTCCCCCCCCCCCACCCCCCCCAAAAAAAAAAAAAAAAAAAACTACTGTGCCACAAGCAGCATACAAAATCTTTCTTCCAAGATAACAAGAACACAATGATCATTTCCTGTATTGAGGCACAGTGGAAGGGGGACCCACCTTATTCAAAAGGATCAAAATGACCATTTCATCTCATTGTTTTTTGACTCAAATTGTCACAAGAGTATGGCCAAAATGCCCAGAGTTAAGTTTTTGCAATCACTGGGATTATTGTGTATGCATAACCAGTTAATTACTAGCCACTTAGAGCTTGTATACAAAATGAAGTCAATGCAGAGAAAACCTTAGAAGCTATAAGGTCACTTTATCCCGTAATTACTTTCTCCCCAATCAAGATTATTTAACAATTGCCATCACAAAAACAAGTACTGTTTGAAGACTGGCAACAAATTTATTAAACTGTTTTCCTTAAATAAGATTTAAATTCTTAAACTAAAGATAGTTCATTGGTCATCCATACAACTAAAAGAACTCTCTCATAGTTTAGCATTATCACCAACTGAACGAGGAAAAATGTAAAAAGTTGACCGGTGAACAACTCTAATCGTCATAGATACAAAGAGTATCCCTTTGTACACTAAAATGAGGTAATAAATCAGACCTCTTCAACAATCATGAAACCAGCTATCTGTATTACCCTCCCAACAGATGCATTACAGTAAAGTTCCAATGGGGAAAAATGCATCTTCCTTGAGAATATTCTATACCAGCTCTCAGAGCAATACTCTTTGCATTCACGGAACATGAAGCAAATCCACGTATTCCATTCATTAAATACTTTAAATTTCGCACACTAAGCCTAATGTCTATATGGGTAACCCAAAAGAAGTAACCCATAGCTTTTCTATCAAAATAAATCCTACAAAACCCACTGAAGATAAGTTGATCTTACCATGTATTACTATTACATATCAACTCAAGATCAACTTTTTGCTACTTCCCCTAAAGCCCATGGCTTCTAACTACCCCACATGATTCACATCCTCCCAGTACCATCTTAGCTGAACAATAAATGATAAATATTCATCATAATGGAACAGTTGAAATCAAAATAATACAGATATGAAAAGAAAGCAAGAACTCGAATCCCAGTTCGAAGCACGACAAAACACAGAGACTAACACTTGAAATGTACTAAATTCCAAACAAAGCTGAGATTTTCAAACACCACAAACCTTCATCAATGCACTGCTCCGACTGCTTCATCAACTCTCCAATGAACAACACAGTCGACGTCGTTCCATCCCCACTCGTATCGTCCTGGGCCACAGCAGTCCTCGCGATCATAATGGCGGTAGGGTTTTGGATTTGCTGTCAAAACAAGATCAAATCAATCCCACGAAGTCACCAAGATCAAAACATCACCGGGGCTTCAAAGATCCAGTACCATTTCCTTCAACAGCGTGTTCCCATCCTTAGTAAGCTTGATATCCCCAGCTCCACCAACAAGCCTACCAAAAGAGAGTTCAAGTATGAAACAATGAAGAGATCAAAGCAGAAAAGGCGACAAAAAATGGGGAAAAGATTACATCTTGATGGTTCCCTTGGGGCCGAGGTTGGTCTTGAGCACATCCTGGAGGCCTTTGGCGGCGTTGATGTTCATGTGCAGGGCCGAGGACTTGTTGAGGACCTCGGCGTTGGGGTTCAGCACTCGAATCGACATTTTTCTGCTTCGATCTTCGGCGTTGGGTTTATGGAAATTAGGGTTTACTGAATCGAAGGACGAAGACGGTTAGAGATTCGAATGGGGTTTTGGAGAGATGTGTGACGAGAGGAGAGTGGGGAGTCGAGAGCTTTCTCGCACTCTTTTGAACCGGGGAAAGTTGGGAACTAGGGCTGGGACAAATAACGGGTCGAATCGGGTCCGGCCCGATAACAAACGGGTTTGGGTCCGGATCCTTAAAGAGTTTGGTGCTCTTCTCCTCTCTTTCTCCTTCTGGTTTTGTTGTGTGTGTGTGTTTTTTTTTTTTTTCTTTTTTTTTTGGTTTTGTGTGTGGGTGGGGTGGGGTGCGGCGGAGGGTGGTGTTTATAGTTATTAGCTTCAGTTTTTTTTAAAAAAATTTTTATTTGTTTTTTTTTTTTTCATACGAGCCTTTGAATATGCATTGTTTTAAATATTTTATGGAGTGATAATATGTTCTAAATTCAAGGAATACCCCATCATAATTTAATCGTGTAAAATATTATTTTTCTTCATCATCGGCAATATATTGATTTAGCAGAATTTTGCCTTAATGAAGGATTTTCCCAAAAAAAATTCTATATAAGTTCAATGTTGCGCTTGTTTTCTTCACTGTTTCCTTGGTTGGTTAGTTTCTCCATTTATGAAATTGATTTTGTTGTTTGACTCACAAAAATAAGCGATTTTATTATTGCAAGTTTCTCTTGTAGAGTTGTATCAGCTAAGTTTGATCGAATAATATGTGTGCCTTGGTTAAGATTAAACAAATAGCATATGGAATCTTATTGGTTTGAATTGGATGATTTGGAAGGTGAAGTTATATGTACTATGATTTGTATGCACTGATTGAAGGTGACAAATCAGATCAAAGGATATGTCTATAGATGAAATGGACTACTGATATATTAGATGATGGTAATATATTATGTCACGTGTGTGCTTAGACAACAACTCATTCACTTTGGCATAGTTAGAAAGTTTTATGACGATAGGACAAAGACAACAAGAAACTGGTTGTTTTCTAATTAAAAAATTTTCGAGCCTCATGTTTGTAGATCATTTGATGAGATTCAGCATGTTATGAATCAGTTGTTTAGCCTGAAGGTAATATTGATCTACTCGATTGTTGATAAACTTTGATATTCTCATTTGGCAACCCTACCCAAACTATCAACATAGCAAGAGCCAAGTTACTAAGAGTATGTTCACTAAGGAGGTAAATATAAGGCAATTAAAGTAAAAATCACGTGTGTTTATCACAAAAAGAGAGTAAAAGTAGAAAGTTACAAAGTAGGGTGAAGTCTAATATGTATGGAGGAGAAAATAAAAATAAATTAGTTATAAAAGTAAAATTACATGTGACTGAACAAGGAAAACTTGGATGATGCAAATTAGAATAAGGGGGGAAAAAATGAAGATGCAACTATTGCTATCAAAATTATCATATATTTTTCTCAATTGGAAAAATGGTATGTTTGCATGATGGCGAGAAGGACGCTTAGTAGATGGTCAATACCCTTGCTTCCTACCATATTACTTTAAGAAAAATTTTCTTCTCATCACATAAAACAAAAAGACTTTGGCAATGTGAATATGGTTAATACTAATGTTTTAGAAAATCATTCGAGGCGGTGATCTTTGCATGGAAACTGATGTGAATCACATACTAATCGTGAAGGATGTTCGTTATATTCACGATTTCACCTTGATTTGATCACAAGGCTTTTTTTGAGCCGGTACAGATTTGAAAGTGATTTCTAATAAGAAATTTGGAACCTTACTAAAGAGAGATTATTTATTGCTTGAGAAAAGATTAGCTACATTTTATAAAAAATCTAGACAAAAATTTAGAAGAAATGCGACTTTTCTCTAGACCTATAGCTAGTGGCTACAACAAATAAGGAGTCGGGTCTGATCAAGGCGTAGGGTTGGCCTACCCTTGGCCAAAATTTACAAGATCTTAATTTCAGCCCAACCCTAGTCTTGGACGTATATGAAATTGACCGTAACCCTAACCCAAGGTTTCTTGTTTTGTTCTTTCTATTCTTTTTCATTGTTACCTTTTCTTTTGTGGTTCATGTGGCATGTGAATTATGGTTCAATGACAAAAATAAGGAGAGAAAAAATCATAATGACTTCATAAACAAACTATGATAAGGGTCTTGGGAGTTAAGGTTGAACAAAAGTGGGCTTGAAAGGGGAGGGCGTGAATAAGGTTTTCAAATGGGCCGAAAATCGAGCCTCTGCTAAACCCGACCCTTGCATAAAAGGCTTTCTTAGGGCCGGGCTGAGGGCCTTGAGCTTGACCCCTACCTATTATCACCATTACTCAAAGCATATAAGCTTTAGTTAATTGAGTCAAAGGTGTAGGGGAAAAGATCAAAAATGGGAGTTTTTAAATATATTGGAGTTAGCTTGGAGAGAGGAACAGAAGCACAGGGTAAAATCATTGAAGAAAGTCATGGAGACAGTCAGTTAAAGCTTTTGAAAGATGATACTGAGTCAAGCTTTCAAAAGCACCGAGACAACCTCTCACTTTGGGGACAACGTTGTCAACAGCCCTCTCGACAAAGGTAGCAATCGGGGCGTATCTAACCCGAATTCTGATTCTGTTTCAAGTTGATTTTTTATTCTAGTTTTGACCCAACGCTGGGTATTTATTTTCCTTTTCTCTGTCTATATAAGCAGGGTTTTTGTACCCAAATTGTGAAGGAGAGATTCAAAGAGTTATCAGGTAGTTTGTTTGAGAGAATTTTACGACAAATTGCGTAGATTCTCTAGTTGGATCTTCAGATCAATTTGTCACCCTTATAACAATGATGATTGAATAAGATCTTCTCCCTTTTGCCCTGAGAATGCAGGCAGATTGTTGAACCTCATTAAATCATTTATTTTCTCCTTGGTTATTTGTATTCATGCTTTATTTGTGTTGGTAACTGAGGTATGTCGTATGATACTCTGATATTGATATGAGATTCGGTAATTCCTCCGAAGATCGCACGCAACAAGTGGTAACAGAGCTTTCCAGATTCATGGGGAGTTCGTTTGAGTGGAGTAGATTGTTTGGAAACTCGTTTAGGGTTTCACTTGAAGGTAAGATTTTAATCTTTATCTATTTGGATCTATATTCTATTGGTTATCCGCATTGGTTTTTTGCTGGTTTTCTAGAGGAGATGGTCGAAGTCAATCAAGCCGCGTGAGAATCATGAATGTTCACCAAGCGAAGATCGATGCGGTGAAGTTCGATGACACGAACAATTTTGATATGTGAAGATGCAAGGTGGTAGATGCACTGACCACGTCGAAGTCGAAAGATGCTTTGCTATTGGAGAATGCGGTGGGAAAAATCTCACCGGTTTGAGGTGGATGAATCTTCACCATAAGCAAATGGAGGCTCCCGATTTGACTTGCTAGAGTACGCAGAGAAGAGACACATTTCAGGTCAAGAGTACCGATGTGATGTCAGTCTTAGACCCTCGGGTGTGAGAATCAGTAGTCGAAAAGAAAAGGGAGGTAGACTGAGCAAAGAGAAATTTTATGTGTGGTTTGGGATGGATTAGCACAGAAAAACTTGCAGTGTGATGGTGGACTAGCACAAGAAAATTGCTATTATGGTGGTGGACTAGAACATAAATACTTCCACTGTAGTTGGGGGGGTGTGTGTGTGCTCAGAGGTTTTTGGGAAGCGACATTCCTCTCTCTGGAGAAGAAGAATCATATATACCTGACATGGATGCTGGCGTGGAGGCGGATTCGTTGGACTACAGTGATCGCGTGATCTACACGTGCTAGATTTATTGTAACGATCGTGGTCACTGGCACCGATTGGTTGGGATCGCGTGCCGGGGAATCTGACATTGTTCATAACTGCCTGTGCTGATAAGAGCGTTACACGTTATGAACGTGAGAAAAGATGAAGCTGCATAACTGTCGGTGGAGATTAAGGATGATCTGTCGTTGGAGATTCAGGCTCGGAGCCAAAACCTTCAAAACAGAGAGGATCTCAGAGTGGAGAAGAGGTGGTGAGAACTTCAAAGTAGTAAAGACCTCGAAAAGATAAATGTCTCAAAATGGTGGAATGCGGCTTTGGGCCAGAAACGTCTTCGAGATGGAGGGCAGCTTCAGAAAGGCTGGATGTGGCGGAGGCTTCGGGGCAATCTTTGAGAGGTGTGGATGCCTTGGGGGATCTCCTGTGTAGTTTGGACACGTGTCATCATCCTAATGCGGGTCAAATTTTGACTACTACAGATGCCCTCTTTCCACTTGCCAGAGCATGCGGAAGGGAAATCGGGAGAGCGAAGTAGATCAGAGGGATTATCAATGCCTTAAACTCACTTTAGCACTTGTGGATAGAGAAGCATATGACAAATCTCTTCAGAACATTGCAGATCTTCTAGAATTAATTGAAGATTGTACAATTGTCTGCCGGTTGTCACGTCGGTCGGTTGGATTCCTCAAAAGTTGCATCATACGTCTCTTTGAATCCTGACTTCATTATGATTGGAATTGTAGGATTTTATGATCTGACGGTGACAATTGATCTTCTGCCTTTACTGTTGACTGCTCTCGAGAAATAGACTGACTTTTCAGGGATTGATAGTTTGAATTGAAGGCAGTGTGGCTTTTCATCTATCTATAAACATAGAGAGAGACGTGAGAGGAAATCATCTTCTGTTTTTTCCAAGAGCCCTTTGAAACCCTAACTTCTTCTTTCATTGCTGCGCTGCCATGTTCTCCGCTTTTCTCTTCATCAGATGGAGAAAGGAAAATGAAAGGGAGGCGGATAAGAAAGCGGTAATCAAGCTCTCTCTTCTAGGAAGTCTGAATGGTGCATCAGATTAGTTGCCATAAAGGGGCTATTATGGCGCATTAGTCATCGTGACAGGGTGTCGTCGTCGGAGGGTTGCGCATGCAGGATTCTTACTTCAACTGGATTAGCGATCTGATTCCTGAGTTGCTCAATGTTGGGCGCACAAGCTTCAACCTTGAGACCTTCAACCTTTTTCTTGATGGCATGTACGAGGAAGAAGGAGAAAGAGCTCGCCGGTTAGATGCGCTGATGAACCACTCCTCTTCCTGGAGCCCGGAGCTCTCCCATGGAACACCTCTGAGGGGATGTGCCATCACCTTCTTGCTTGTTTTGTCGAAGTCTATCGGGTATCATGAGGGTTATCGTGCCTCCTGAGGGCTCCTTGGAAGACCTCATTTTTTTGCCTTAGTGGGACACGGAGGCGGGGGGTATAGGATTGATTGTTCAGGAGTCGTGACACGGATGAAGATGGACCACTGCTTCTGATGGACAAATATCTGTTCTGTGCCAGGGGATCGTTAATGGTGGCAAGGCCGGAGAGTCTGGATCTTCTGTATTTCTTTTTCAAAAATATAAACATAAGATTGTAATGGAATATCTTGTACTACTCTTATCAGATGTGATCAAATAAATTTGATGGAATGATTTTCGGAATGGAATTATCTTTGGAATGAAAATATTTTTTGGAATAAAATGGTTATGTTTAGATCTTGCCTGACTTGTTTTTTACTGTTGGTTTTTGAAAATGATATGACCATGCCTCTTCGGAATGCTGATCTTTACCTCTGTTATGGTTGGCATCCGGATGTCATATTGGCTCAAAAGCCCATTACTCTAGTTTTAATGATGATTAACTCATGTAGTTATACTACTAATGATCTTGTGTTTATATAGTTTCAGTTATTATCAAAATTGATTAACTCATGTAGTTATACTACTAATGATCTTGTGTTTATATAGTCAGTTATTGATCAAAATCTTATTAGCTGCTTAGCTTCAACAAAGGAGTTTTGGAGCTAACACATGCACATTTAAGAGCCCACGCGTCAAGATCGCATTTAGCACTCGGATGGAGTCAAGCTCTTTGGATCGTGTTTGGATCGAGTCAGCTTGGAGAAGGAGTTCTACAAGAAGACTTTGGTTTGTTTAGTTTTAGTTTCTGTTTAGATCTTGTGTAAAGATAGATTAGTATTGATATGCTCAAGTTCACTCACACACACAGGTTTCAATATGTTTGGTTTTCGATTTAACCGGTTTTGAATTTCAAGATTCACAGATTTATAGTTTTCATGAATAGATAGAATCAAAACAAGTTTACATGATTTAATGTATACTAGATTTTATCTATATACATCTATACTTCATATATTAAGAAAAATTTATTTTGATGATTCTATTTCATGTATTTAGAGTTTTGTAATTAATAAAACTTATTTTGGATTTCATGTCAAAAACATAGATTTATTATTTACATGTGTATTAGATTCTATCCATACACAATATACTTTAAATGTGTTTCAATATCATGTTTTTGTATTTATACAAGTTTTGGAGAAAACGGTTTTCATTTCAAAATCCAAGTTTTGAAAAATACGATTTTCAGTTTAAAGCTTAATTTCTATATCACAAAAATAGTTCAAATAGTTTGTAATTTGTTGATTTTTGGTCACACATATTTGTTCTTCAAATATTTGTAAGAACTAATTTTTGTAGATTTTATGGGATTTTATTGGAATTAAAAAGACTAAGTTTCATAACCTTTATCCCAGCCAGATACTGCTGGCGATCGACCAGACCGGTCAACCGACGTGCACAAGGCCAACCTAGAAAGCCGGTCGACCGACTGTAACTACCCAACTCTCGGGTAGTGCCGGTCGACCGAGCGATCGACTGACAGGCTAGGCTCGATCGACCGAGCGGTCGACTGGAGTCACAACGGTCAGAAATTCGACCGTTGGGCGGTCGACCGGAAGGTCAATTCTGACCTTTTCTGGCTGCCAACGCCTATATTCTTGAGGGCCCATATAAAGGGGTTCTCTTGGGCTATTTTCAATAAGATTTTTTTGGAGCTATTTTTTCATCTTTTCAAGTGTTTAGCAGTAAGTTTTAAAACTGTTTTTGTGTCAAAAAGATTTATCTTTTATTTATTTTTAAAGTGTTGGAAAAATCAAAGAAAAGAGAGTCTTTGGGTTAATATCGGTCTTGTGTTTTTCCTAGGTGTTTTTCTTTATTATTTTTCTTTTCAAACACTTTATTTTCTCACACTTGAGCTATCATATCTAATCCTATATTTAGGATCTTATTTTTGTGAGAAAAATTGTTTGTGGTCTATTGTGATCACCAAGAGTTGTTTGTGGAAGTGTTGTAATCTTTACTTTGCTTTGGGTTTGTGGCTATCCCTCTTGTGTAGAGGTGATTGTGGTTGAGCTTTAGCTTTATGCCTTTATCCCTCTTGTGTAGAGGTGATTGTAGTTTGGCTTTGTGCCCATCCCTCTTGTGTAGAGGTGATTGAGTTTTGGCTTTGTGCCTTGCCTCTTGAGTAGAGGTGGTTGTGTTAGAGAGAGGAGTTGTATACTCTAAGTTTGTAATTACAAATTTCTTGGTGGAGGTTCCCTTTATGGGAGGTCCTATGTGGACGTAGTTAAAATCTTTCTGTGTGAAGGAGGGGACGTAGAGCAATGGCTCGAATCTCGAAACATATCTTGGTGTTTGCGTTTGATCCACTATCTCTTAACTCTCTCTTATATCTTGCATTGCTTTATATTGTCATTTTCATATGCTAGATATAGTTTGTGTGTGCTCATACTTGTGTTGAACCAAGAGAGCTTCGTATAATACCTCAACTCTTAATTTAGAGGAATCTGGAGGAGATAGTCCACAGCCCTTCACTAGGAATTCGGCTACACTCTTTGGTTATACTTAGTGTGTTGCAAATAGTTTTTAATTCCACATTATTGTCATTAGATTAGCTAATACACCTATTCACCCCCCTCTAGGTGTATTTCATGTCAGTGTGTGATGTTGTCTCCGAGTGGGGGTAATCCCATCACAATACTTACAAACTTTGGAGGACTCTAAGAAGGAGAATCCCTGCAGCAGAGTAGGGATTTCGAGTGGACACTTCCACATTGGAAGGTTTCGACTGCCTATAGGATAATCGAGAGGGAGCTCGTAGGCTGATGCTTGCATTGCCATCTCCGAGTAGGAGACACTCTCACAATGAGCCATATAAGCGTCAAGGATTCTGATGGAGGACACTCCAATCAGCGGGGCAGGGACTTCGAGCGGGGGATACTCCTACAGCGGAAGGTTTCGATTGCCCGTATTCTAATAGAGAGGGAGCCTGCAGATTGGTGCTTTCATTGAGATCTTGAGTCTACACTAGGACTTCACTTATCCGTATGACGTCATGCTTCAATAGGTGCTTGTATAGTGTGTGAAAGACCTGCAATCTGCTGATGAATGTGAGTGCAGATACATCCTCACTGCAGTTGAAAACTTTGAATAGCTGGCTCTGAAAGTAACCGATGTAGGACTTAAGGCTGTCACCCTGCCTCATATTGACAGAGAGGAGGTGGTGGTTATTCTTTTTGGCCTCCCGACGGGAGACGTATTGAGTGAGGAACGCCTTGGTTACCTCCTCGAAGTTGTAGAGAGAATGTGATGGCAGGGAGTAGAACCAATTTGAAGCCACACCTTTCAGGCTGGATGAAAAGGCTAGTCATATGAGGGCGTCATTGTAGGAGTGGACTATCATCTTATCCAAAAGTGTCTGATGTGCTTAACTTGGTCCCTTGCTTTGAAATAGTAGTCAAATGTTGAAGTTGAGAACTTATCTGTAGTTCTAAATTTGTTCGTGAAGTAGAAGAAGTTGATGGAGAAACAGGCTGACAGAAAGATCAAAATGATCCAATTTGATAATGTTGAGAAGTACAAGAGGAATCAGTTCCTGCGATTTGATCAGAACAATGGTATTAATAGGCACTTCACAATTTGAAAACAGATTGGGGCGGCTAAAGAGTTGAACCGTGCCTTACTGGAGAAAGTTCAGTGCTTGTTATCTAATACATAATTAGACAAGTCATTTTGAGCTGAGACTTTGGTATATGATAGCCATCTCATGAATATGTTTCCATTTTCTGTGATAGGAGGCAAAACTCCTTTGAAAATTTAGTCAGGTGGAGCTGCTCAAGACTATGATTTGCTGAGGGTATTTGAATGTCCCGCGTACTTTCGTGTCAAAGAAGATAAATTGGATCCTTGAGTAAAGAAGTTTGTATTTTTGGGTGTCAAATTTTTTTTGAAAGGCGACTAAGTTGTGGGACAGCAAAAACAAGAAATTTGCATTGAGCAGATATGTTACATTCGATGAGGCTTCAATGTCGAGGCCTAATTCTCAGCAGGTGAAGAGTATGAAGACCAAGATGGTATCGCAGCAGGTGGAGGATGATGCTACTCCATGTTCTCTAGTTGGTTCAGTATCATTTGGGATCTCACCGAATATGACACCGGATGGAGATAATGTAGCCGGTTTGGATGCTGAACATGTTGAAGAAAAAATTAATGATTTGATGCGGGTAGAAGAACAAAGAGGAATCCACAAACGTGGATTGTAAAGAAGTGTTGATCTCAAGTTGGTGAGTTTGATCATCTCAAGTTGGAGATCATCGTTCTCTATGATGATCGTGATGAAGAAATCCATATGACTCAACCAGTTGGGTTCGTTGCTGCAGATTTGATTTCAATTGATGATTGAGTTTCTGAAGCTCATATGTATGA
Organism: Agave tequilana; assembly: GCA_038442645.1. NCBI lineage: Eukaryota > Viridiplantae > Streptophyta > Magnoliopsida > Asparagales > Asparagaceae > Agave > Agave tequilana. The sequence continues at coordinate 109,695 of JAVJIF010010298.1, forward strand.
ACTATGTGTGGCTTGATTTTTTGGACGGGGGTACGTAGGCAGCATTCATGGTGCAAGCCGTTTATTGAGCTAAAATTAGTGATTCGATGTGTTCGGCTCAGATTTAATGTGTTTGCTGAGTTGAAGTTGGCGATTCGATTTGTTCGGCTCAGATTTGAGAAATCTTCACTAAGGTGGAGAATTGCAAGGGAAAAGATTAAAAAATGAGAGTTTTTAAACTCATTGGAGTTAGCTTAGAGAGATGAACAGAAACACATAGTAGAATTGTTGAAGACAGTCACGAAGACAGTCAGTTCAAGCTTTCGAAGCTAATACTGAGGCTTTTGAAAGCTCGACTACTGAGCTTTCGAAAGCCAGTGTCAAGCTTTCAAAAGCACTGAGACAGACTAATATTCGGGACAATGTTGTTGACAGCCATGTCGAAAGCCCTATCGACATTGTTGATAGCGGAGCCGAATTCTGATTCTGTTTCAAATTAATTTCTGATTCTGGTTTTAACCCAAACTCTGGGTATTCGATTTCCTTTTCTCTGGCAATAAGCATGGTTTCTGTACCCAAATTGTGAAGGAGAGATTTAAAGAGTTCCAGGGTTAGTTTGTGTGGTGGAAAAAATCTCACCGATTTGAGATGGATGATCTCCGGTACAAGCGAATGAGGCTCCCGATCTGACTTGTCAAAACACAGAGAAGAGAGACATTTCAGGTTAGGAGCATCGGTGTGTGCCGGCCTAAGACACCCAGGCGTGAAAATCAGTAATCGAAAAGGAAAGACGAGTGGACCGAGTAAAGAAAAACTGTTAGTGTGCTTTAGGATGGACTAACACAATAAAGCTGCTAGTGTGGTGGTGAACTAGCACAGGAAAACTGCTAGTGTGATGGTAGACTGAAATAGAAAAATTGTCACTGTGGTGGTGGACTGGAGCAGGTACACTTCCAGTGTAGTGGGGTGTGTGCTCTGAGATTTTGAGAAGCGACCTCCCTCCCCTTGGAGAAGAAGGATTATATATAACTGACATGGATACTGTCATGGATGCGAAATTGACGGATTGTTGTAATTGCACGATCTGCATGCGCTAGATTTATTGTAATGACCATAATTACTGTTACCGGTTGGTTAGAATCAGATGCTGGAAAATCTGCCACTGTCCATAACTGTCTGCGCTGATAGGGGCATTACACGTTATGAATGTGGGAAAAGATGGAGCCGCATAACTGTCGACAAAGATCAAAGATGACCTATCATTGAAAATTTACCCCCAAACTTTTGGTATTTTAAAAGCTTACCCTCATAATCATTGATATCAGAAATTTACTTTCCAAATCTTCAAGATCTTATAAGTTCATCCCTTATTAGAATAAAAAAATGTCAGTTTGATTCTGTTAATTTGCCTAAACTTTCTAAACAAATGATTAAATTGTTCTTATTTAATGATTACATACTACATCCCAACTTAAGCATATTGACTCATTTTCTTTTCTTGCATATTCTCATCTTTTTCCATTTCTCACTCTCAAATCAAACACATTTTTATTGAATTCATTTATAGTCAAAAACTCACATTAAATCATTTTCATGTACGCATGCCCCTTTAAAAATTTGAGAAGAATTCGAATAAATTTTAAAGTGATATTTGAGAGAAATTTGAAGGAATTTTAAATTTAGGGAGAGGGGGGAGAAAGAGTAGGACAAAGAATTTTGATTTTAATTGAATTTGAGATAGGCCATATAAAAACAATGAAAATAATAATAATAATAATAAAACCCTCTTATTTCATCCAAAATCTAATTGGAGGGGTAAACAATCAAGACTTAAAAGATATCAGAAGTAAATTTCTAATATCAAAAAATTGAATGATAAATTTTTAAATACTAAAAATTTGAGAGAATAAATATATCTAAATAACTCTCCGATCTACTTGAGTTAGCGCATGATGCTTCAATAGCAACTCTTGGAATCAGATTTTGCGTCTTCATCTGCACAATGAAAACTTATTTGAGGTTTTTTTTTCCAGCTAAAAGTTATTCATCTGTGCCAACTTAGGAACAGAGTTCCTTAACCTATTAGTGTTGATGATATACACCCAGCTGGAACTTTTACAAAGTTCGAACCAGCCATACTGTCATCAAAGGAGTTCGTTTGACAAATTATGCACAAAAGAACAAGAAAGATTTAAGGGCACCATACCAACCATCAATGTTAGGCAAATATACATTCTCTGAAGCAGTGGCATGCATGCACAAGGAAGCAACTTGAAACATCAAAGTTTCACACTTTCTTGTGAGAATCAAAGCATAAAGATCAGTCAACATAATCATTTTCTTCTTGTTTATTGAGAACCATCAAAGCACACACCCCTTGATATGAGACCATCTCAAAGGACTTGCACATAAGAACTTCAATTAAGGCTAATTACTCTTTTCCAAGACGAGGCAATTACCATCAGAGATCAAGTTGAATGACAACCAAGCAAACGAGCAAGGGGCCGAAACATCACTCAGTAATACATATATAGATAGATGCGATCTAATAAGCCATATCCATGGATAGAAGTGTTCTTATTCAACATAACACTAGGAACATGACACCAAGAAAAATGTATCTGCCATACATAATGCATATCATTCGCTCTTCATGAACTTTTCATCGGCTCTTGAGAGACTGAGCATGAAAGTAGAGAACTCCTTGCTTAAGCCTGCAGACCGATGATACCTGTAAGAAGTTGAGCAAGTTATGACTCGCGATGTAGAGCAATGCAAAACATGAAAGGTCAGATAAATGGCTACTATGAGGTCCGAGATGGAAAATATTAGATAGGACAGTCGCAAAATCCGTGAGAGGTTACTCACCACAAGCAAGTCTTCCGCCAGCATTTCCAGTGGTTTTGCTGAGCTCGTGCCCTCCTAATAAACAGAGAAAGTACTGCTTCAATTTTGTATTCCCATATTAAACATGAAAATGAGGGGCAATTATTGCAAGCATCTCATAAGCTCTCAGAAACATGGAAATGTTATTGATGATATAATAGGAGAATGGACTGGCAAGCTACAAATAAGGGCATTTCTATAGTGTAATTGAACTGGTGGTACAATGATGCAAGATTAGGAAGGCAAGTGGTAATCAATATATCTAGGATACTTGAGCAAACACTGAATTACACACGAGAAGTTAACCAATACATACAAGATAAATAATCGAAAATACAGTAACAAATTTTTTAAGGTAAATTAACCACTGTTCTAAAAATCGAATTAATCGGCCGATTAATCCTATTCGGTGGCAGCCCGCTTAATATTACATTAATCGCTCTGATTATGCGCTCGGGCGATTAATCAGGTCCAAAACGATTAATCCCCGATTAATGCCCGATTAATCCCCCATTAATCATTTAGGTATTTCATATGTTTTTTATTTGAAAAACTTATCACTTTGTGTGTGTTAGATCGCTAAGTAATTTATATTGTGATGTTGATGATTTGATAATGATATTTTATTAAATAGTAGATGAACTGTTATCTATTAAATAGTAAATGAATTATGATATTTTATTATTGTATTTTTGCATAAAATGATACTTATGTTTTATTATTTTTGATTATTTTTCAAATTAACTTATTTAGCAATCTTTCTCCATCATTCTTTAATGCTCATTATTTTGATTGATAAATTGACTAATTTTTTATTTATCTTATTTTGCAAGTAAGTTCTTTAATTTATATTTATGTTGCAAAATTTGAAATCTTGGATTACTAATGTGAAGAGATAAGTTATTTTACTTCTTCTTTTTTACTATTTATTCATATTGTCTTGTTCATCATATCATGGTTTATAACTTCACATCTAGGTATTATCTTGTATAATATTTAGGTATTTTCAACAATTAACTGTATATATTCATATGTAGTTGTGTATAAATTAATTAAATATATTAAAATTTTCAAAAACGATTAATCTCCGATTAATCCGATTAATCATTATTCAGTGTTGGACCGCACGAATAATGAAACCGATTTTTAGAACACTGAAATTAACGGTTTTCTTACACATTATAGCTCTGGTTAGAAAGCAAATTATTTAAACACAAATAAAGTTTTTCCAACTTGGGCTTGCTTATGATTGGAAACTGATATTTTCATGCCTGAGCAGTGAGCACAATCATGGATGGCCGTGCAGAGACATGACAAATCAGGAACTTGTGTCTATCTTAATTTCTAATCTGCCCAAATACTTGTAGAGTTCCCTTGTTTCGAATTTGTACAATTCTCATCATGTTTGTAGAGATCATGAAATATCTTGAAGAGAATGTTTGAACTGGCATCATTTTGGCTTGTACCTAAGTTATGTTTCACTTTGGAGCGAGCATTTGGTTACTGACGAGTCTTTTAAATCAAGGCAAACTGGTAAGGTAAGCAATTCCTATATCAAAAGGCAAAATTAACTAAATGTAGCTATGTGTTTTTTTTTTTTGTGAAATATGCATGAATTCTTAGAAAATGGTGCTATACAAGATGCACTGGCAATTGACTGAATCTGCTGTAAAGAAAGCAAACATAATACAAAGAAAACTTTAATGTGGTATTTTAGCATAGAGATTTGTATATTTTTGAACTGTTGGTAGGTTCAAACATGCAATGGTGCTAGTCAAAAAGTTCACTGAATCTACTATTCAAAAAGAAAGGATAAATTGCGTAACATAAGGGGGAAAAAGCTTTACCCCTTCCAAGATCATCAGGATCAGCATGGACAACAACAGCCCTTCCGATGATGGAATTTGGTCCAGTGAGTGGAATCTGTCGGAAGAATATACCAAGGATTTTAGAAGGTAAAATAGACCTAGTATATGGAACTTCTCTTCATTTTTGGTTTTAAAAAAATGTAAAAAAAAAGTTATCTACCTGGCTGTCAGTAATAGTAAAAGTAGCAGTCCCTGAAACATTATAAGAAAGAGACGCATCAGAAAAATGTTAATAATAACATACATTCCTAGATGCAATTAAACCTGGTGATGCAAAATTCTGAGATTAACCGATAACCCTTGTAAAGTATGTGATTACCAAATGCTACCCAATTATTATTGTGAAATAAAATAGAAAGATGATTCCTTACCATCCTCGGCAACAGTCACATTTCCAAGGTCACCAGCATGACGGTTCTCATCATCAGGTGCCCCATGTTCCTTTCCAGCAGGATTGAAATGAGCCCCTGTATTTCCAATAAGTAATGGTGATCACCAATAAAGCAATTACTTCTCTTTAAAGCAACTACTTCTACTAAAGATTTGCACCTTAATTGCAGACAATAATACTAAAAAAAAAAAAAAAACAAGCAGGGAATGAAATATATACCAGTTGACATGCAGCCATTTGTGGTGTCACCAAGGGCATGAACATGGAAACCATGGAGTCCGGGTTTGAGACCAGAGAGATTCCCTGTTACTGTAGTTGCACCTGAATTCATAAAGTAAAATCAGATATGTGAGTGATGCGTAAAAGGGGTAACCAACTAGTTTCATCTTCTGTTTCTTTTAATAATTATATTGTCAAAACAAATGGTTAAAAACCATAAATTACCATCTCCCTCCTGGGCAAAGAACACATGGCCCTTCACACCCTCACTACCACTGAGCACAGCAACAGCCTTCACCATTTTGGATGTGATCTATATAATAACATCCAAAACAAAATAAATGCATAAATAACCAGCACAATACAACATTGCAGTGCTGTTTGGTACATGAAAGAGAGTGAAAAAGGAAAAAAAAAACAAAGAAAGAAAGAAAAACCAAGAATCCTGTTTTTAGTAAGAGTTAATATATCTTATTACTCAATCCTCTAAGTATCAAGACATAATTAGTGATTAATCAAAGATAATTGGTGACTAATCAAAAATAGGACCCGCAAAACTTCATCAGTTTATCCCATTCCAGATAACTATCACGGATAGAACATTTAAAATGTTTCACACACGCCATCGGGAAATAATAACATCAGAATTTTTTTTAGAATAGAACATAACACAGCAAATTTGATATAAATATTACTAAAAAATGAAATTATAAAATTATCAAAACCAACCGAAAGTAGGTTTTCTCCCGCGGCTCATATAGAAACTTTATCTGTCCGTTCGTCTGTTCTTCATCCGCGAGAAAGTCCGCTCCTCTTTTTTCCTCCTCCTCCTTCCTCTCCTCACTCATCTTCTTTCTAACCGATCGGTCGATTTCCAACGACAAGAGTGGTATATAAGTTATCAAAACCGATCGAAAAGAGATTTTCTGATGTGACTTATATAAAAACTGTCAATACATCCATCCATTTTCATCCCCAGAGAGAGAGAGAGAGAGAGAGAGAGAGAGAGAGAGAGAGAGAGCAACCGAAGCAGCATCGCTCCCCTCTCCCACCTCGAACCTCCTCCCCACTCCCCCTCCTTTCTCTTCTTCGCCGGTTAAATTCCGTCAGTTTCCCACCGCAAAAGCGGTATACTAGTATACAAATGGACCCTCTTACCTTACAGTGGTGTGTGAGGAACTACGTGTAAACAACTCTCTACAACATCTTGCTTGTAAGATAACAAGCTCAACATCAGTATAAAAGACAAAAAAATTTTTAACTAGATATCCATTGCTGCGTTGACTCAAAAATCGATTTGCAGAAAATTAAATTTATAGTTAGTTCTTTACAAATTCATATCACATCTCTAGCACGGATCAAGGCTCAAAATGACACCAACAAAAAATTGACCCATTAAACATCAATATTCAATAAATGAGAAACTAGATCCATCGATTCAATGCACAACTATAGCCCGCTCATTTTCCAAAGTTCACAAACCTAATGATCCTTTCATTGTATAAAACATACGATCAGAGATTAAATCAATAAATAAAAGTTTAGCGCCTAGATTTATATCAAAGTCAAAATCTCAGCAGATCATTGGCCATCACACGATCGCAATCAACAAGCTCAACTCCACCAATCGACGATTTGATAGAAACTAAACGATCAGATCTTAATTTTGGCGGAAACCTATTGATTGGGTGAAATTTTAAGCATTAAACACTAAAAAGATTGATCTTGGGATAAGGATTCGTACCTCAGGCGACCCCTCTAGAGAGAGAAAGAAAGTTTTAGAGACGACTGAAGAGAGAGAGAGAATCTGGTGAGAGAAAAATCTAGTGGGCACACAAGTGTATGAAATAGAACAGAAGGGCCGCGATTGGCTGGGATACGGTCACCGCGGTGAGAATAGGATTCAGCGTAACTTACAATGCAAGTGTGCTATTATATAATAATATTAAGCTTTAATCTTGGTATTTCTTTGGTTCCATAAAACGCATTCTCGGACAAATAAATAAATAACCATTTAAGGATGGGAAAAAATCTCTAAAGTTTTATTATTATTATTATTATTATTATTATTATTATGGGATAGATTTGGATACATGGGGAAGGATTCGAGCCCGAGTTTTCTCACTCAACTCACTCTCACGACATTCAAATATAGATCTATTTTGTTGAAGTTGATCTACATTTTGTAAAGTAATTAAAAATAAAAAGTCAAGTGTTTTAAATATTTTTTACCCATCCATCAAGCAGGCGCAAAATGAATGGTCAAAAATAGCTATTTACTTAGATTTATGATTATGACTAGACATATAAATTCTCGATCCGATCATTTCATCAACGTAGTAGATCTTGTATTTAAATATCGTGAGATTGGATTTGAGTGAAAAAAAATCGACCTCGAATCCTTCCGCATGTACCTCACTCGACCCCTTATTATTATTATTATTACTTAATGATCAAATGAGTTAAAAGTTAACTAGTAGCTAATAAAAATGGATGAAGACCTAAATACAAAGTGATGGATGATGCAATTTGTGGTAGCAAGGTGGGGGGCGGTAAGCTGACCTCTTGAGTACACATACCTTACAAGTAATTAACCTTGGAGCGTGCAAGGTGTGAAAGGAATCTGAGACCTACCCAGTCCATTCTTCATGGAGAGACCAGAAACTTCTAAATAAATCCCAATAAAAGATGATATTATATCTAAAATAAAAAGTCAGTACACAGCGCAAGAAATTTATATGCGGGACAGCATAACTATTTTCCCTTTTTCAATAATAAATTAGGTAGGTACGGCCCGTGTGGGACTAAAAAATTCCAGTTAGTATTCTAATTTTTTTTGGTAATACAAGTTAACATAAAAAATTGACAGAGGCACTGCGCATGAAATATTTCATACGGGAAGCCGCAGAGAGTGTGAGAAGTTTCAATAGCCGTGTTTATTAGTAGTTATTTGGGACCAGGTCCCACTGGAAAATTGAAAATTTGTCAGCACTGCTATTTTAAGTTGGAGCACGTGACCGTCACCGGAATACACGTGAAATTTAAAATTTGAACAAGGTGCTTCATTTCTTTGTTTTTACTTTCAACATTTTATAATCCCACACTAACCAAAAAGAAAAAATGTCACAAATCTCAAAGTTTTTGAGACTGAAATATTCATAGTACGAAATTGGAAGAGGAAACGCGTAGAAAGAACAAATAGGACTTTAGAATCAAAATATCCTATTTCAAGAAATGATTTAGGGCCTGTTTGGTTGCTGTAAGTGACCGTAAGTCATAAGTGAGAAACTCTTTTACAATTGTAAGTGAATTTACGCAAGTAAATTTTACAATGTTTGGTTAGTATTGTGAAATTATAAGTAAGAATGTATATTGTGTTTTACGGTGTTTGATTGATAATGTGTAAGTCTTAAGTGAAAAAATTGATCACAACTAACTATTTTCGTTATTTAAACATATTAATATTAAAAATAGTAAAATAATAAAAACTAAATATAAAAAAATGTAAATATTAAAATATTTAATATTTAAAATAAATGAAAAAGTAAATATTAGAAATAATAAATATTAAAAAACACTAAAGTATTAATATTAAAAAATAATAAAAAAATAGATTACTAAAATATTAACAGTAATCTAATATTAAATATTATTAAATTAATAATTAAAAATTAGATTCCAAAATTAAAAAAATTAATTTACTAATAAAATTTATATTTTTTATATTAAATATTACTAATCTGATAATAAAAAAGATTCTAATAATATAATTAATAAAAAACTTTAATCTAATAATTAAATTTTTTTCATAATTAAAAATTAATATAGTAATAATAAAAATTTTAATATAATTACAATTAACTGCTTACAATACAGATTTACATGACTACAAAATTAACTCTTTAAACTGCAAGTGCATTTTATTACTAACAGTCCTAAGCAAATACCGCAAGTGATTTTGTTGTAATTGTATTCTACCACTTGCAAGCCAATTACATGAAACAAACACACCCTTTAGAATCAACAAAACTCACACTGAAGGAAGCTTTTTATAAACAAAATATCCCCTGTACAGGCAACGGGAAATTAAACTCTTTTTTTACATGCTACTGAGAACAGACCCAAAAAAGAACTACAACTGTTGTCATAAAGATTAAAGAGAGAATTCTGGTATATATGCCTCGGTTTTTTTTGTTTTCCTTCCCATTTACGAAGAATTTCAGCTTCCCAGGTGTTGCTCGAAAGCCACTATTTTCATGGATCTGGCGCTGAAGTTCTTTGCAACTCAAACAGTGTTGTGGGTAGGAGAAAATTGGAAGGCACTTGAGAGGCGATGAAACACTGAGCTCCAAACAGAAAAATTCAGAGGCTCATTGCTGATCAAATAAGAGATTATCTGGATGACAGAAAGCAAACAGTTTAAATATGAAAACTGGAGGACTGTAAACTGAAACTGCTGGAAGGAAACTTTTATCTCGAAACCAAAACCTGTAATTTCGTCACGTTACTCAATTCTCCGAATCGCTCTGATTGCTGAAATCTGTGTAAGTTCCTCTCCGAGTTGCTTCCCATAATTGGGTTTCAATTCCCAATTTCTTTAACTCTGAAAGCCCACGTTCAACTGTTGCATGCAAGGCAAAGTCCAAATAAGGCTCCAGTCACATATCAAGCATATAATTCCTTTAATTGCATTTTATCAAGAAAATCCATGAAAGGAAGAAATCTAATACTATTTTAATATATACAGCATAAATTTTCTTCTTCTTTGTCTTTTTTTCTTGTTTCTTTTCCTTTGTCTGTTTTCTAACAAAGGCCGCAGTTCGGTCTTGAACATACCTCCCCATAAGTCAGGTCTTAGTGGCATAAACATTATAGTATAGTGAGAGATTGTTTGCATGCAATTATAGTTATATAACTTTATTACTGTTTTGGTTGATGCTCAATCTAATACTAGTATGTTAGTATTGTTTGGTACTTCCAGAACAATACATGTGGAATTCTGAATTTGTTCTGCTTCAATCAAATGACTATAAGTGAGAGGCTGAAGAGACCGGAAATCTAGATATCTCATAATTCCTATAAAACTGGGAGATACCAAAAACAACTTGGACGCATGAGAATCATGCACAAAATGATAGAAGTTGTTGGAAAAATGGTCTCACAGCCACTTGAATACAGGAAACCAGCCCAGTTTGGGTGCATTGCACAGTTTACAAAAGGAAGACTTTGGAATTTAGTCCCACATCGAGTAGGGAGATTATGCAACACATGATTAAAACAAGTTTTGGTATGCCCATGGTTGGGATTTTGGAAGCAACGATCTACATGGTTACACCAAACCCAGCCTACATTCATGTAGAGCATTAAGAGAGACATCACTATGAGACTGGAGTAACAGTGTGCAATCACACACCTGTAACTCCTCTCTTTTCCCCAAAGTAGTCAAAATTGAGATACATATCGTGTATCAAAAAGAAATTGATCTATGTGCAACAGTAGTAATTTAGTTTACAACTATGTGTGTGTAGGGGTTACTGTACCTCAGCCCACAGCTGAGAGAGTTTCTCAGGCGGTGATGTAGCCGAATAAATGCCACATATCGGTCGCAGAGTGTAGGCGTCAAAAAAATCAAAAAAATCCCGCCTAAAGAATCGTCAATCAAATTTGACCAAAATACCCTTTTTTACTTCTAGACTAGCAAAAACTCATCCACAACAAAATTTTCCCTAAAATATTTGTAATTTATAGAGAATTTTCTGTTGAATATATTTACAGTTATAAAATTCCTAATTCTACTACAACTAAATTATAATGAAAAAAATGGATTAAGATAATGAGAAATAAACAATAGCAGTGAAAAGAAAAAAACATGCGTAAAACATAAAAAAACTATTGTTTTTTATATAATTTTTTATTATTTTATTTCGTCTTATTTTCAATTCATATAGGTTTAATAAAAGAAACTGAAATGAATAGAAAAATGAAATTTAATGTGGGGCAGGCATATATTGTTTTTTCTATTACAAATGTACAGTGTAAAAAAAAATAATGAAATACAATGGTCAATAATTTTGCAGATATTTTATAAATCAGATATTTCCGTAACTGCCACAATATTTGCAGATTTGTTGGATAATATTTCATCCAATTTTAAAATGAACTGCGACTATGATCGGTTAAAGTACTAAAAAATTGCTTTATTCTTAATGTATATTATAAATTGGATCCAGATCGCAGTACACATACATTCAAAACTATAATAATAAAATATATAACTTTCAATTTTATATCACGACTGCGATCCTAGTCGCATTCCTAATTAGAAAAAAAAGTACCGACGAAACATGCTACGTTCAACACTGTGACCACAGTCACTGTCTTTTTTCGCATGGCTTATATAACAGCATTTTGATCGTTTTTCAAAGTCTGCGATCATAGTCGCAGTCATAGTACAAAATTTTCGATCACTGCGACTATGGTCGCAGACTTAATATATATAACTTTTTAATTTTATATCACGACTGCGACTTTAGTTGCATTCCTTATTCGCATAGAAATAACTGAGGAAACATGCTATCGTTCAGCACTGCGACCACAGTCGCTGTCTTTTTTCGCATGCCTTATGTACCAGAATTTTGATCGTTTCCAAAGTCTCCGATCATAGTCACAGTCATAGTACAAAATTTTCGATCACTGCGACCATGGTCGCAGACTTAATATATATAACTTTCAATTTTATATCACGACTACGACCCTAGTCGCATTCCTTATTCGCATAGAAATAACAGACAAACATGCTATCGTTCAGCACTGCGACCACAGTCGCTGTCTTTTTTCGCATGCCTTATGTAACAGAATTTTGATCGTTTTTCAAAGTAGATTAGCCCTGCGACCGTGAGATCAGTCCGCGTGTATCACATCTTATAAAATACTATATTAATTACTCTGAATTAATTGAAGTAATTAATATTCCATCTACCGTGATACAGCAACAATCTGTAAAAAAGAGATGCACTGATATTAATCTCGATAAAGGAAAGATGTGCACCATACGTAATATAAATATATAGAAAAAATATTCTATAAAAAGTTAGTTTGTAGTTCACATAATAAACCTCTGGAAAAAAGGAACTCTTCGGATTCTCCCGCCATAACTGTTTCAATTAAATATTTAATTTCTTTTTACCACTTCTTCGAATACTCAACCGTCACCTATAACAATTATTATTACTATTCATATTGTTTCACATTATTGACCTTTTATAGTGCTTACAACTAATATATTATCTCATATCTAAAAACGATATTTGTGCTCTTTGTTTTCAATTTGATTTCAAACTTCCATAAAATAATGTCTTCCCCATCTTCTTCCTCTGAACACTTAGATTTCAACTTCAATCATTCTCCCACTGGTCCTCTTTCTTCAGGGTATTCTAGTGAATCTAATAGCAGTCTGGACTTCACTCCTTTTGACTATCTCATTACATCAAATAATATTTTATCTGATCCTCCTCTTCATGAGGATCATGAAGTTTTCATAGGGCTTAGTGAGGAGGAACTTATTCCTCTGCCACTTTACAGAGATATGCTTGATGAAAGCATGTCCTCTGATGCTGGAGGCTTGCTTTCTTTGAGCATATCTTTTACAGGTTCTTCTCGACACGAATCGAAAGAAGAGCTTGATAGATACGATCCATTCTGGGAGTTTATCGATGAACCAAAGCACCCTAAAAAAGATAAAGAAACTGAGTACTGCGAGCCAGACGATGAGGGAGAAGATGAGAAAATAAGTGATAAACAGGAAGACGAGGAGAATGAAGACGACAAATCTGCTTGTGATGGTGATGACGACGAGGATTAGGATTTCCTAATCTTCTGATATTCAATGTTATTTTGTCTTCTTTTAAAAGCTTTTAATGCACTTTTTTTGTAAGGTCTCTTTCTGACCATATTATGTTAAAAATAAAAATTACTTCTATCTGTAAAATAATCTTTCATCTTTTTAAAATACATATAAAGTATGCCGTATAGTTATTATTTCTGCATCTTATCTGCGATAATGGTCGCAGTACTCAGATAATAATTACATATGAAACTGCGACCACGGTCGCTGTCCAGTCATAAATAATTTAATCGCTTTGCATTCAATAAAGTTAATAAAAGCGACCATGGTCGCAGTCCAAAATTAAACTATATAACAAATGATACTGCGAACATAATCACAATCCTCTTAAATTAGTATATTTCACTGTATATCACAAATTATAAAACTGCGACTGCTGTCCTTCAACACTGCGACCATAGTCGCAGTCCTTGATCGCATGCAATATGTAAAAAAAAATAATAGTTTATAGGCGGCTGAGACAACAGTCACAGTGAAGAACAAATATATAAAATAATACGAAAACTGCGACTATAGTATCAATTCTTAGTCACCGTTATTATATTTAACCTAGCAAAACAATCATCCACGACATGCTATCATTAAGCACTGCGATCATAGTCGCAGTCTTTGTTCACATGCAATATATAAAAAATAATAATTTATAATTGTAGACTGCGACAAAGGGTGCTTTTAAAACTACTGAGAAATTATTTTATTAACCACTACAAGCTTAGGCGCATTCCTATAATATATAATATCTGCGTAAATTTTTTTTAAAACTATTGAGAAATTATTTTATTGACCAATACGAGCTTAAGCGCATTCCTAAAAAAATATAAAACCTAGCAAAAAAAGATTTAATAAAGAAGCATTTAAATTTGTTTCGTGATTTGATGAAGTTGCACTTGAAAAGACACGATTCATATTCAGTTGGTCGCAGTTATAAAAGATAATTGTGACAATATTGACTAACGTCAGAAATATAAAAAAATAATAAACTATACAGATCTACTATCTTTTACCACAAGGGCATTTAGTAATTTCAACTGTTTCAATAGGCGGGTCGTCCTTCCTAGTGTGGCTAATAATGCGCCACGTCACCGCAGGCTGAGAGGGACTCTCAGCCGTCGACTGATATACATATTTCTGATATATATATATGTATATGTATGTGTATATGTATGTGTATGTATCACAAAAATGGACACGTTAAAACATATAGGTAACTGAGAAGAATGTTAAAAGCCTTTGGATGGAAAAAAATGCAAGTATATAACTAAAACAATATATAACCCATGAGGCCATTAATCAAAATGAGACCACACACTTAAACAATACAAATCTAAACAGAAACAATTTTAGTTAAATGAATGGCAACATACAAAACCAAGTTCGTAACCCTTCCCAAAAAAACAAAGAACAAGCTACTCTAACAGAACCAATCATTCCTAGTAGATCTATCACTATCGTCATCTTCAATGATGATATCTTCATTTTTTTTTAAAAAATAATCTTCTCCATGCTCCACCAAAATCCGCTTCACTACCTTCTTTATCTTTTCTTTCTTTCTAGCAATGGCATTAACCTTTCGAGGTCCTATCAACAGTTGACATGAAAGAGCTAATTGGATACTTGAAAATTTGAAATTAACAAATAAAAGATTAACATTGACAAGAAACATTGATAAGAAATGAATCATTGGATACTTTGTCCTCATTCAAGCTCAAAGGACTCACGGATATCCATCCTAAGAGTTCTCTCCTGCAGGCAAGGTCTTTTCTGTGCAGTCCACTCATTATTAATTCCACATATGACATGCAAATCAGATCATATGCCTGTTTGGCTTATTCTTTCTTTCTTTGATTCATTTCCAATTATAAGTTCTACTTAAATCAAAAACATGGCGCATGCTTTGGTTCCAAATTATTTCTCTGTTCCCATGGCATTTGAAATCTCATTACTTAATCAAAATAGGGCTTTAAGAATTGGTTGTGTTCTCAGCCATGAGAAGGGAAAATAGTGTAAGACGATAGGTTTGTGTCTTTCTATCTGTTAGACATAACTACCTAATTATAATAGAGTGCTAGTAGTATTTGTAGTCTTTGTAATAGGCTGGAGTCCTAGTAGTAATTTCAATAGGATTTGATATTGTTTTAGGTCTATATAAGAAGAGTAGTTATATTTTCTAGTTCTTCAAGAATCAACAAAGATTACTTTTAGAATTTTTCATGGTATTAGAGCAAGGTTTGTCTTCTTCAATTTAGAGTTTAGACTGTTTAGTTTTTATTGGTGATCTTCATCTTCATCTACCAGAATTTGCAATCCATATTAGACTGCGACAAATGGAGCAACTTGCAATTTCATCTATGTAACGCTCCAAATATATAATTTCTTTTACACAGTTTCCCTCTCAAAAATCCTTGCTAACGGTTTGTTGCACGTGCTAAACTGTGATTCCTACGAAAGTGAGTTAGGTTAGCTTAGTTTTACTTTTTTATTTATTTTGCTTGAAGACTAGCAAAAGAGATGTGTGGGGTATTTGATTGGCACTGTTTTTTATCATTTATATACTCCTATTTATTTGTTTTCTGTACATAAATAATGCTACTTGGGTATGTTTTAGTGGATGTGCAGACAACTTTCAAGGAGAAGAAGCGAGTAGAATCTACTCGCTGGTTTTGCACAAAAAATTCAACAATGAAGATTTGTACTTTCCAAACATGCTGGTGAAGTCGAGTTCGGTGTTGTCGACGAAGACGAGGTCGGGATCTGTTGAATTGGTCGGAGTTGGAATGCGAGGGCAAGGGCGAATTGGATTTGGAAGTCATGATTAGGATACTCGTGAGGTAGTCGAGAAGGGATTTGGGAATTTTGAGAAAGAAGAAGGGTTAGGGTAAATTTAGGGCTAGGGTTAGGGTTGGATCATGGCTCTGATACCATGATAAATATATTATTAGGAGAATAGAGAGAGTTAGTTACGCTAGCTCTCTCCTCTTGTTTTATTATATAGATGTATCAAGAGATATTGTATACTAGTACAAGCAATATGGGACTAAATATTAATCCTACTGCTAACCGTGTTTATTGAGGATTTCACTCCATATACTTGGATTTTCTTATGCATGGTCATTCAGATTTTTTTGCCTATTTATTCTATATTTATTTCAATGATTAGAGTCCATTTTGAAAAGTATTATAAATCTGATTCAGGTGGTGAGTATATGAATGATGCATTTCATGATTTCCAGGTGGAGAGACTCATACTCAAACACAGACGTGATCACCATTAGCTCCCCGACACTGCAAGGCTAGGATGGGTCCTTAAATACCTATAGAACTTATCTTCCCAATATACAAGTGCAAGGATGTGGACCTTTATTTGAGTTTATACTGTATGGTTATTGGCTCATTTTTCATGTATTATCCCGCGTTCTGTATGGGCTATTGCTTATTTCATGCATCATTGACCCATCATTTTGTATAAAGTTTTAGCAGACCCTTTAGGATATTGGAATCTGTTATACTTCATTTCATTACATTCTCTTTAATGATAAAGGGGTTGTGCGTGCAGCGGTGGGGTGGGGTGGGGTGGGGGTAAGAGTGGGGGTTCTCTGACATTTTCACTCCAAAAAACGAAAAAGAAGTTTGCTTCTGTTTACATGCTATAATGATTCTTATTATCATATTTGACGGTTTCAAAATATCTACACACTTCTCCTTAAGCTACCTTCATCAATTCGCCAATGCAAACTTATGGAAGCTTTTGCAATTTTATATGCTGCAGAAAGATTTAATGAGCCTGACTACCTATACTTGCTAGTTGACCTATACTGGGTATCTAACTTTTAAACTGGACGTAATATAACTTGGGGAGTTTCACAAGAATAGACTGAGTCCTACTTTCCCTAAAATAACTAGTTCTACTTTGCCTAAAATAACAAGGAACAATAAAACACAAGAAGAACTGAGGTTGTCCTTGTAATTGTTTGGAAAACTGCATCTTAAAAAATGATCCAAACTCTTATCCCATCTGCGGAATATTAGAAATCAGGTTAATCTAACCATGCTAGTCTTGTTATAGCTCCCAAACCATACATTAATAAGTCGTGGAAATTTATAATTCATGGGATAGGTATTCTTTCTTATGCATATTTGTTGAGATGCAGCTACAGAACCCCTCTGCTCAATATAATTCAATTAAAAATACTTTTAAGCATCCATACCTTCTACTGCATCATGTGACGTGGGAAAATGGGCGCTCTGATCAATCCAAAACTGCAAACGATCATCTGCAATATCCTCTTCCAACCATGATTCTTGACTCTCCTCCAAAGTATGTTAGCCAAGCCTGTAAATAACCATCAGGCTGACAGGGTGTCATAAATTTTATCCCTTTCATGCAGCCCTTGTATTTCGTAACCGATCCCATTTTGATGGGAATGATGATATTACTTGCAAGCAGTAACCAGCATGATTAAGAGTGTAACTACTGCAGGCAGCGCTACTAAAATTAAGGATTTTTTTTAGTAAACCACCTCTTAGAAGTTCAATAAGACTAGCTTCTGAGAAACAAATTAAACACTCTTACTACAATGGCAGACCATAAGACAACAGATTTGTGGGCAAGAAGTCATTTGCACGTCATGATTTGACATAACTGAAAGTCACAAATATATTTAATGTGTCCAACAGAACTCATAGGTAATAAAAATCATACAGTTGACTGTCATTGCTAGCCCCAAGCATGAATAATAAAAGGTCATTCATCCACGCATACATGCACACGATCACTCACACATAAGAAGAAAAAATAGGTGCAGAAGCAGCGGCAGCAGTACCTCTAAGCTTTGCTATCAAGCACACCATGTTAGACAATAAACATAAAAAATGCATCACCATCAACTAGTAGCAACCTAAAAGAGCCTCCAGAAAAGGGGAATCGTAGGCGGACCATTAATTAGCGTGACCACCGCAAGACTTGTAATAGCGTGCTCTCTAGCTGGCCATCACGTGGCCAACATGATGACATCGATCCCTATCACTGCAGGCAATTGTTGATGTAGTGTCTGTTAAGAAAATCAATAGTTTTTTATTTTTATTTTTAATGAACCGAGCATTCCCATGTTCACAATGGTCAGGAGGGATTAGATGAGATAATAATACTTCCAAGGAGGGTTTGTAACGGTTAGAGAATGAAAGGCTAATACTATAAAAGTGATGGTTAACTGTGATGAGGGGCAGTTTTCAGTGGAATCTTGTGAAAGCTTGAAGCTTGAATTTTGAGAGAGAGTATGTAAGGGTTGAGTGAGTCGCCTTCTAGTTTGTGAGAAAGTCCCAACTTGGGATGAGACTGCCCCAACCTATTCTCGATTTCCAATCATCCTTGTACCCTTCAATTATCATCTTAGTGAAATATTTCTTAACTTTCTTTCTCATTTAAATTTCATTTCTAAATACTATCCGGCATCAGTTATATACGTGCGGTCATCATCACTCTTGGAAGGAAAAAAAACCCTAATTAGTGGAGAGAAGAGCATCCTAATAGTAGATACCATAGTGAGGATCATATCAACACATATATACACTGTTGAAACAATATACTGATAGCAACATCAAAAGCTATTATATAATTTATATGAGACTGGCAACCCTACTGCAATAAGAAGATATCCATCAAATATTGAGTTACAAATCCACAATAATCCTCCTAAATTTGATAATGTACAAAAATGAGGGATGCCCTAATGTCTTTGAAGCTGTAGATTAAACAACATTCCAAAATGATTTAAAGGTTTCTTGTGTTAAAATTCTAGGAGACACAGTTTTTTATACATCAGAATTTTCTTACTTGCACTTCAAGTTACTGATATTTCGTAGTTTCTAAAATTACCTTGACTATACAAAACCATCAAAATTTTGATAAACATTTTCCCAAGATGTCCTTATCATTATTTACGGCTTTTAAAACCTCCATTTATATGTCCCACATGATGGGTCTAATGATACTGAATAATTCAAGTTGAGGTCATGGTGCAAAAATTCCAAAGCATTTGATTTTCAGATTAGCCCTTTACATTTGGAAAAGAACTGTGGGTTCTCAGAAATTTAAATGGTCTATCCAGGCCTTAGAATCCAGGCCTTAAACAACATTCCAAAATGATTTAAAGGTTTCTTGTGTTAAAATTCTAGGAGACACAGTTTTTATACATCAGAATTTTCTTACTTGCACTTCAAGTTACTGATATTTCGTAGTTTCTAAAATTACCTTGACTATACAAAACCATCAAAATTTTGATAAACATTTTCCCAAGATGTCCTTATCATTATTTACGGCTTTTAAAACCTCCATTTATATGTCCCACATGATGGGTCTAATGATACTGAATAATTCAAGTTGAGGTCATGGTGCAAAAATTCCAAAGCATTTGATTTTCAGATTAGCCCTTTACATTTGGAAAAGAACTGTGGGTTCTTGGAAATTTAAATGGTCTATCCAGGCCTTAGAATCTGAATCCTTGTGAGCATCCCATCTATCACCCCTCCTGTTTTATTTGCTCCTTTATCAATCTCTTGTTTTATCTTGTTCATTCCCGGATGTTGAAAAGAAGTGATGCAAATCCGTGACTGTACCAGTCAGGAGTGATAGTTCGCAAATAATGGACCCCCTGGGACCAATATGGTACCATAATAATCTTGTACTTAGGCAGTGGAAAAGGATATGCTTGTTTGTTGCTAATGCAACAGACCACCCCCCCCCCCCCCCCCCCCCCACACGGATCAACATGATACCATAATAATCTTGTACTAAGGCAGAGGAAAAGGAAATGCTTGTTTTGTTGCTAATGAAATGGAGATGATTAGGTGAATGGCGAAAAAGAGTCATATAACCAACAATTTGAGATGAGAAGCTTCATTATTGCTGTCTCACAAATTTTAGCTTGTCGTGATGAATGCATGTTAGATCGAGCCAACAAACAGATGAAGAATCTAATGCATCATAAAGCAAATGCATACAAAAGAATATTAAAGCGCATCATGTGGTAAACAATGCTAGGGGCAACTAAGTTATTTTCCGGAGAGCAAATTAACCACTACTGTATTTTACCAGCTTGTTATTTTAATATGGAAATAATAAAATATAAATACAATATATAAATATGAAAACTTTATTTATTTATTGCAGCATCCACGTCTTCTTGTATTATAGTTTTCAAAATTGCTCTATTTATAGTACCAAAATACCTTATCCAGCTAAAAAACTTATATGGAATATATACAATGCAAAAAAATTCAAAATTTCTCTGTTGTTACACTGTATTGTATAGTATCAAGCCACCGTATCCATCCATAGTACTTAGATGGAATATACACAATGCCTAATGGATTAGACGTATCAAATATTTCTCTAAACTAGAATTTAAATCAGAATCAAGTCAACTCTAAGTGCAACAGAAGTTATGAGAAAAAGACATTATACCCGCTTGAAGAGCACATCTTTCGATTCCTCATCACTCAATTCTGTAGGGAAATGTTATTACAAGTTTACAATCAGGGAGAACTAATGTAAAAGATATTTAAAAGAAAGGATTAATGAGTTACAAGTGTTAATATTTTAAAAGAATCATTACATTCACTAGAGTGAAGGGAAGATTAGAGAACTAACCAAATGCTTCCACAGGATTTGAACCTTCAACTGAAAGCATTGCACCTACAAAAATGGAAGACCAATGCTGAAATTCTTAGTCAAGTACAACTCTCTCTTTATTGATACTAGAATCAATACAAGATCATGATGGCACTAAAACACAAAACAACTAATATTTAATTACCATAGTTGTGCATAACTGTTCGGGAAAAAAAAAAATATTCGGGAGCAATATTGTTTTATTGACAATATAT
Organism: Agave tequilana; assembly: GCA_038442645.1. Taxonomy (NCBI): domain Eukaryota; kingdom Viridiplantae; phylum Streptophyta; class Magnoliopsida; order Asparagales; family Asparagaceae; genus Agave; species Agave tequilana. The sequence continues at coordinate 130,822 of JAVJIF010010298.1, forward strand.
ATAGAAAACATAACACATTGTGCAGCTATAAAATATGAATTGATGTTAAAGAGATCATCAACTGAGATTAGAGCGGGAGAGATAGAGGGAGAGAGGGAGCATCTTCTACCACTGTACTAGTCTTTCCACTGAGTCAATCAAAATAAATGACAGGAAGGATGGGGGGAGAGAGAATCTTCTACCATCGTAATACTTTTTCCAGTGAGTTTTAAATCTTCAAATCAAAATAATGGGTGGAAGCGGATAATAATACCTTGTAACATTTTTATTTTTTAGAGTACAATAAAACCAATGAGGGAGTTAGGAACCGAATTGGATAATGATGCAATTGTTTTGAGAAAGGAGGATAGGAAGAGCAAATACAGATTAGAGAATAGTCTCATTTTAGGGAAAATAGTCTCATTGTAGGGAAAAGAGGACAGATTGCATTTGAATTAGGCCTGTTTGTTTTGCTGCAAGTGGCTGCAAGTCGCAAGTCGTAGAATGAGAATGAGAAAATTGAACTGTACTAGGAAAAATATATTGCTTTTTATGGTGTTTGATTGGTAAAGTGAGAGTATAAATGGGAAAATATATTGTGTTTTACGGTGTTTGGTGGTAAAGTGAAAGTGTAAATGGAAAAGTATATTGTGTTTTACGTAGTTTGGCTGGTAATATAAAATTGTAAGTGAAAAAGTTAACTACAAAATTAACTGTGGCAGTGATTTAAATATTATAATACTATTAAATTAAATCTACTATTGAAAATTAAACTATATTAATAAATTTGAGATAAATATTAATAATTTTAATAATTTATTTATAACAATAAAATTAATAAAATATTAGTATAATTAGTAAAGTATTACTAAACTAGTAACTAAATAAATAATTATAAAATTTAAGAAAATCTAAAGAACATTAATAAAATTTTAAGAATACTAATAACACATTAAAAAGCTTAAGAAAATAATAAAAATATAGTTTATATATTATAATATTATAAAATATCTTAAAATTATTATAAAAATTAAATTTTATTATAATATTATTGTAATATTATAATATAAAATTAACAAAGTAAAATATAATTATAATTTTAACAATAAATTATTATTATAATAATATTATAATGAATTATTATTACAATATTAACATAATTAAATATTAATATAATAATAAAGTATACTATAATATTAATAAAGTATAGTTTATTATTATATATTAATTATTTATATTAAAAATAAATAAATAAAATATATAGTAATTTTATATTAAAGCATAATATTGTTACATTAATAAAATATTAAATCTAAATAAATATTAAAAAATAGGTATCAATATTAATAAAATATAAAAGTATTAGTTAACAATACTAAATAAAAATATTAAATTAAAATATTAAAATATTAATATTAAATAATATTAAAAATAATAAAAAACTAAAGATTAAAATTATAAAATAATTAAATAAGAAATTAAACACTATTAAAAATATTTTAAAATATTAAATATTTAATAATATTGAATTATATATTGATTATCAAGTAACTGTTTTGGACTGCAAGTAAACTCCAAGTGAGATTTACATGACCACAAAATTACTGTAGCAGTTGCAAGTAGAAAAATGTGAGTGTAAAAGTGATATTTACATGACCACAAAATTAACTGTAGCAACTGCAAGTGAGAAAATGAGAGTTGCATTTTGCAAGTTGTCTTTCAGCGAAACAAACAACGAAAAATAGAAAAGCTATTTTACGACTTGCGGCCACTTGCGGCGAAACAAACAGGCCCAAGAAGATAAAAAGAGATCAGACTCAAAGAGATTAGCTAAATCGATTAAATAAGAATTGGAAACAAATAGGTATACTGGAGGAAAACAGAATCTTATGTGTAGAAAAAAATAAGTAAACTTTAAGAAAAAACCATGAACTTTAGGGTCTCTCAAACACCAATCATAATTTTTCATTTAAAAACCATCATGAATTTCCTAGTTTAAAAAGAAAGCCCTAAACATTATTAATGTTGGTCTTGAAAGACTATTTTGCCCCCATTCATTTTCAGAAAACCCATACTTTTTTTTTTACTAGGTCTAGGTTAAACTCAAAAAGGGCAAAAATCAAACCAAACCCTCCTGTGGTCCAACGCCATGGTCGTGGGTTTATTTGTCTTTTTGAAAATTCTTCATCATTCATCTAGGTTTTGAGGTTTGAAGATGCAGAATATATATAAACTTTGATTTTGGCATGAAAATGGCTTCGGAATGAGGTGAATAGAGGGGTAAGGATGGTGAGTGTGGAGAAGGAGGAAAACTAGGCTTTCCATGGGAGAAAAACGAAGAGAGAGGAAGAACAAAATATCAAATAAATATAGAAAACATAAATAATAGTTTTATAATAAAGGTCAATTAGGATTATAAAATTAAGTTTTGATATTAAGTGACTGATTATTAATGATTATATAACTCTTTTAGGAAAACAAATTTTCATAGTTAATGTAATTTATAATAGCTATTTAAGACAAATTATTTTGTATTAGTTATTAATAAAAGATAAACAATAATTACCGAGCATTATTTTTTATTAGTCATTAAACAACTCAATATTTTTATTCTTAAAATATTTGTTAGGACCAAAAGTTAACTAATAACTAATTGATTAATAATTATGGAATTTTTAGAAAAAATTTATTTCATATAGTTGTAATAAAAAAAATTTTAATTATTGATGGTTAAATAATAATTATATAAAAGTTAATTAAGGGTGTTAGGAAATCCTAGGAAATTCTTTTTACAATTTTTTAGGAGAGTTTTTTTTTTAAAGATTTTGGTGTTGTAGTTTATAATTATTTAAGGGTTAATTCTAAGAACTACGATGAACTTTCAAGGAGTAACATATCCAGAAAAATTATGTTCATGTCACATGATCACTGATCAAACTGTAGGGCAACGGATGGTAGCATCTTGGCATTTTTTAAACAAAAGAAAGTTTATAACAATTTTTCTGAGAGAACCACTAAAGTCAATGGTAGTTTCTTCAAATTTATCCATAACAAGTAGGAGTCAAATATGATGAACTTTCAAGGAATAATATATCCAGAAAAATTATGTTCATGTCACATGATCACTGATCAAACGGAGGGCAACGGATGGTAGCATCTTGGCATTTTTTTTTTTATACAAAAGAAAGTTTATAACGATTTTCTGAAGAACCACTAAAATCAATGGTAGTGTTTTCAAATTTATCCAAAACAATAGGAGTCAAGTTGACAAGTCACTGTACAAATTAAGCTAAATGACAATGTCTTATTTTTTATGTTTCTAATACTTTTCCTTATCAGCTAGTAAAATCCCAGATAGGGTAAAATGATAGATGAAACTTTTTGGCAACTACCATTTGGTGCCTTTCCTCGTAGTATTGGACTCTACAGAGATGTCACATGAAGGTGACGATTTCCAGGTTTGGTTATTATGCAAGCCAAATAATGTGAAAAAAATTTTAAAGACTAGCAACCAAAACATATATATTATATATAATATAAATGGTGACCATTGACAAGTATTGAGACAACATCATAGAACATGTAAAATGTGGGGGTAATATACAATGTACAAAGTGAAAGTAACAACAGACATACTTCCAGGTACAAAGAGCTACTAGTTAGCATGGAATAAGAATTTCAATTAGTTTAGAGAAGGGATGGAAAAGAAGACACTTGTGTACGCATGCTTAAAAGCGTGGAAAATAGCAACCATAAATTAGCAAAATTCAACAGGTAAACATTTCTCTTCAAGGCTAAAAACCTGATGTAAATTGACCAGCCTTGATATTTGCACGTCGATCTTGACCCATTGCATGTAAGATAGCTTCCTCTACCTTCAAAACAATTAAACCACTGAGAAATCCTTCCAAAAGATATAACTGAAAATATGAAGCAAATATAGAAATGTAGAAAACGTGATTATGAATAATATATAACTTGAGCGTACATATGCATTATGCAAATATCTCTGTCCATTTTATTAATAAATGCTACGGATTAGAAATTGCTTTTTAATGAGGAGCCATGTTATCATGATTAATTATTATAGATTGAGTGGGGCTGATGGGCGACGTGTCCCCTGGATAATCCTGTCTTTTTATTTTCATATTTCCTTATTGGTATATGTTTATTGAGTGAAGGAGAGTGCGGATGTACTTGAGGGGTGGGGGTGGGCAGGGGTAGGGGGTAGGGTTGGGAGAGGTGGAGAGAGAAGGGCTCATGTGGCCCCACCTTATTGCTCAAGGGTGGGGTGGGGGGGGGGGGGTGGAAGGCATTTCAAAAGATGATTGATAGTCTCATGTTAGTGAGTTGGTATGTTTGAAGAGAATTAAGCTAGACACGTAAAATCTGCTAATCAGTTGGCATGTTTGTAAACTTAGATTATTGGAGATTACAACTCAAATTAATTTGTGACAAGATGGATAAGTATCGTCTATATATGCTCCAGCTTGAGGAGTGTTGATGGGTATTATTATTTTAGATGGGCATTATTGTAATTATAGCCTAATATTATCTTAGATATATGCTAGCAGAGAAGATATTACTTTCTCTCTCAAACTTTTTAATACACCCTAGTTTTTCACAAGAAGTATATAGAATATGTTAGAGATACACAGGTTCTTTTTTGCACATGTATTTCAAAGAAGAAAGCAGTGTGCATTTTACTTAAAGTTGGTAACTGTTGTGCTCATAGATTGCCACTTATTACAGCCATACTTGTAGAAATTAAATAATACCCACTACAAAGATCTGTAACTTGCATCCAATTAAATAGGCTAACTTGAAAAGTTGGGTGACTGCATTAGTAAGTACCAGCAAGTATCATTTCATAAACAAGTTATATAAGCCCAGATTCTCACGTCTTAAGAGGTCTCACCATTTGATCAATAAGATTTATTGAAACAGTTGTCTAACATCTTGAACCATTTTAAGTTGTTTCCAATAATAATTGCATGGTTGTGACTAACATTACTTTCTTGCATCTCTAAAGTATGAAGTTGCTTAGGGACAGGTATGTTCCCAAACTTCATCTTCATGTACAATGTATGGTTCATAATTAAAAAAGGACACAGATTTCTTAGCGACAATTGAGTTGTATTATCATAAGGACCAAAAGCTTGCACGAAGGAACTCGTAACTCAATACTGTTCCACAAAAGACATTTAAAGTCCCTGGAAAGAGCAGCTCTGAACAAGGGGGGACTTGCCAGAAAACCCCCAGAGGGCTTGTTAGTAGGTAAGTAGTCCTATATTATTGGTCCATGCAGCTAAATTCATGCATTAACAACTCTCTAAATTTCCCCACGACAAGAAAGAGCCGAAGGATGATTTTGTGACTGAAGTTAAGGTTTATGTTTCCCAAGGAACCTGAGTAGTGCAATAGATACAAACTCGCTGACTCTCTCTTTAAAGTTGTGGCCTTGAATAATTGTAAATGCCTTAAATTCTAATATGTGTGCAGTGAATGAGGTGTGTATTCTGCAACGTCAAAGATTTGAACGACATGGCTTATTTTTTTTCTTTTTTTTTGGGTTTTTTTTTTTTTTTTTTTTTTTTTGGGGGGGGGGGGGGGGGGGGGGGTGGGGGGGTTCACTAATGTTGAATTAGGGAAAAAAAATGTTGCTAAAGTGTAAACTATTTGCTGTCGTAATGGAACTAAAACAAACACCACTAGCAGCAAGGGCTGTAATTATGACAAACCGTTCTGTAAAGGGAGCGATGGTCCCAGATTCAACCGTACATGTACAGGCCAAATAAAGGACAATAATACAACTTCATCAGTGACAAACATTGTACCAAGAAAGTTTTGGAGACAGATTCCTACAATGCATGTATCACCAGAGATTCCCTAATGAAGCTGATGGAGAAATGCATGTTAGCAACTAAAATAGGATCATGAACTGCAAAGGCAAACAGAAGGTATTTGAGATTAGTGATTATGTTGTTCTCTGTTCCCCTTATGATATGCTGGTTTTCACGTGTGGGTCAAGCTGCACGATAGACCTACAAGTTTAAGCACACACAATATGGAATACATCGGCTGGTTGAGGTTGCTTCCTCAGAATAGCCATAACCTTGCCCTAAGTTGAGAATTAAAATGGTGGGTGCCCACAAGAGTGAACAAAGATGAGACAGTCACCTAGAGCTTAGGATATTATTGGCATGACATGCCACACAGTGCAAAAAGGGAACTTCATGGAACTATGAGTCGACAAGTAAGGAGAAACACATTAAATCACCACATTCATAAATAAGACCAGAGCCTAACTGGCCGTCTTGCTCATGTAGATACCAACATTCATTTATCCACTGTCTTGAGAGTACCCTTTTATGAACTTTCCCTTGGTGCAGTAGCAACAAGCTATGTAGATGTCGTGCCCATGTCAGAAATACGGCTCTTTAGGAATCACTATGTCACCATGTCCTTATGCCGTGTCTGTGTCCATACATCTTGGGGGTCACCAAGATGAAAATGTCAAAGTTCCGCTCAATAGTGTTGACTACTCTTTTGTGCCAGGCGGGTTTCTAATATACGGTCTCAACTTGCCAGTAGTCTTCATGGTCACATGATGCTAATGAGTATGAACTACAAATGATTGGAGAATGTATACTAAAGTAAGAACGGGTTTGCGGAATTGTGCCAAGTGGCATTTAATGGGGTATGTTGACCTCATGCTCTGCTAAGGGCTAATTTGACTAAAATAAAGGCTTAACTAACTCTATTGTGCAACCCCACTCCCTGGGTTCTATCAAAGGCAACGAACATGCGCCAAAATGGGGCTCGAATTGAGGCAGTCTTCTCTTAATGGGTGCTTCCATACTTAGAATAATCCTAGTCGAGATTGGTTTTTGAATGGAGGAGGCTTACATAGAGGATCACAGGTTTTAAGATGCTTGCATGCATGAGAAATAACTCTCTCGATGCTTGCATGCATGAGAAATAACTCCCCCCCCCCCCCCCCCCTCCGAGGAAGGGGAGGAAAGGTTATGTACGTGTTGGTGTTGACATATTTGGCTTAGTTGTGCACATCAACCTAATGATGAGGATTAATCTATAAAGTTCCCAAACACTCACCAAACCATTTCCATGGTTTAAGGAATCGACCGATTTCGAATCAAATCGGCCAATTTTATATCGGAATCGACCAGGTCCGAGTCAAAATCGAGGACCAGAAATCATTATTGTTTGAGTCGGGTTGGTATCAGAGACAAAATTATAGAATCGTCCAGAATTTGGCCAATATATAGGCCGAGATGAGCCGATTCCGGGGTTGAAACACATGGAAAAGAAAAAAAAAATTAAACTATCATAAGCCTCTCCAGAGGTGTCGCCACCATCGCGAAGTGGATCGAGCCTCTCTTGGGCTCGTGCAAGGAGGGAACGTCTAGGGAGAGATCGGGTGCTGTCGTCGATGATATCTTTTGTTGTCATGACTACTAAAGCAGAAATCAAGGAGGGAAGGAACAGGGGTTTTGTCAGGTCTCATGTGAGGAGTGCAGATGTTGTCATCGCGTGAAGAAGGCTCGCGCCATTTCATCACGAGAAGAAAAAGAAGCAATCGTTGGGATTTGGGAGGGAGAGGAGCAAGGGAGGAAATAAATTGGATTGGTAAAGTTTGATCTACTTAAAGATAGTAGTCTCAGCTCATGAGTTAAATTTACATGGGTTTTTAGTTCAAATTGGGATGAAGCCAATGAAAGTTGGGCTCAAGGCCAATTTGGGCTAAATTGCACATTCTCTATTAGTTAGAATAATTAATATATTTGTTAGATTAATTATATATTTGTTTGTTAGACTAATTAATTTTAAAAAATTGGCAAAAGATTGAAATTAACTACAAAATGATTGTCATTAATATATATTAGGAGAAGTCTGAAATTAACTATAAATATTTGCATCAACTTCTTTGTATTGTAATAGTTTTCTCCAAATGTGAGTCAAAATTCCATTAATTGTTCTCAAAAGATATGTCAAATTGCTTATAATTATTAATATTTTTTAAAAATATTTTGAGTTTTTTTAAATTTATTTTTGACCGATTCTGATATCACCGAGACGAAATGGTCGATACGGCTGATATGGCCGATTCCGAAACCACGAACTGTCAACTGATTTCGATATCGATTCTGATACACCATGCAAGTCCCTGCCACATTTCACTTGATCCAACAAACTGTGATAGAGATGTTAAGGGGTCGAGGGTACATGGTGGTGGATGTTGAGATAAAGATGAGCAAGATGGATTGACCTCACCATCAAGCCCAAGAAGAACACCATCGATTAGGACCAATTCTAATCAAAGTAATCTCCTTTCTTTGATCCCAAAGGCACTTCCTTTTATTGATTTTGTTGTTTTTTTTTTTGTTTGTTCGTTCTGTTGGTTTCTTGTTGGGTTACATCAGTGGAAACAACAATGTTGTGCAAATGGTGGACATGGTGGGCTTTATGCGGAAATTATTGATCTCTCCTCAAGGTTCAATCTCACTCTCTCTTCATGGGGAGTATGGGAGCTAATCCTAATTACTAGCTACACGTGCACAAATAAGTTAGCTGCTTAGTTGTGCGCCATATCTGCTTAGTTGTGCGCCACAGGTACATATGAAGACATATACAGTATGTATGGCTAACGTGTTCCTAAGGTAACTTCTTAGGTCACCACCTAGAGAGCCGACTTGAAATCTCATGGTGCTCATGATCCAACACCTTTCATTGTGCTCTACATTCTCTAAAACTGCTGTGTATAAAATGCATATGTATAAAAAAGATCTCTAAAATTTATCGCAACCATGCATCAAGTGGTTGTAGAATGAAGGTTTATTAAGCATAGAATATATGAGACCACTTGATTGATTGTTAATAGGTATTCAAATCACATGTCTTTTGATACAAACTATTTTCGAGTACAAAGAAAGGATTATGAACGGTGTAGATAATCCATTTGAAACGCCCATCATGAGATTTTAAGCTGACTCCGAGTCATCTTAGGAACACTTTTCACGACAGACACAAACTTGGCTCCTTGGGAAGGATTTGGAAACAAATCCTTTCCATTCAGGTTCAGTAATAGGAAAATACAATCAAAGAGCTGCTTTGACCAAATTTATTTACATCATTTAGTGTCTATAAACAAAAAAAAATTGAGTGATTTATGTTTGTTTTTCCTGTGCATCAAGTAGGCACAATACAGAACCACAATTGTTTAGTTTTAGGTGTAGAATTTTTAGACCTAACAAAGATGGCATGTAAGTTATTTTCAGTCTTCGAGATCATGATCAAAGGTTTAGAGTGATTTGTATGCCCTAAACCCAAGGTTTAGAGTGATTTGTATGCCCTAAACCATAGATCTGTGTAACATGATATATTTAGGTGTTCATTTTGTACCATTTGATGCATAGGCAAGAAAAACTCGGATT